>CM067082.1:94411327-94478827 GCA_034008185.1 Gorsachius magnificus | reverse complement strand
AACTCCCACTGATGTATTCAGGAAATTCAGTTGAGCACACTCGGTAATTTCACTTTACTAGTCATTAGGTACAAATTACTGCTCACCATAAAAAAATATGAATCAGCTGTCTGCATTTATTTTTGATTTGGAAACTGAAGATCATGAATCACTTGCAATTAATTATAAACCACATGTAAACCAATGATGTGAATCATATTTAAAGGCTATGTTTAGCAGTGTATCATATGCTGAATGTCATGTATTGAAAGCATTATTCTTAGTAATTTAAGGGTTTTCAAAAAACTTCCAGCTTCAGTGCAGTAAAGATATTTTATCAGGTTCCCAGAGTTGGGGAAATCCTTGTTTAAATTGATTATGGAAGACCATTTAATGCCACCTTGCATTTCCAGGGCCAAATTCATGTCACCCGTAACTATATAAAAGTAAATTTAACAGATAAAAAAGCCAATCTTCAAATAGAAAGAGATTCAAAGTTTTATTTTAGGCTACATTTTAAGAAGATGTTCTCCTAGATAGAAGTACCATAGTATAAAAATTGTCTTAGACAACAAGAATAACTCATTTTGGCATGTTCTTTAGCACATAGACTTCAACATGCATTTAAAATAATGTATTTTAGATTTATCACAGCATATACTAAATTGCCCTGAGAAAGTTGTGTATTTTTAAAGACAACTTGCAAGAAGGTTAGCATTCTATTATATTATGAAGTGCAATGTTTTCATGAAGAGCTTTTCTGGAAAACTATAAAAGTGGAAACCTTTTGTATTCGGTTATAAATAGTGCCTTCTGTATCATTAGAGACAATTAATTTTCTTAAAAGATAGTGAAAGGTTTTTTCTCTCTTCCTTTGATATTGCTGCAGATTAATATAAGGATATTTGTTATTTCTTACATTACAAAGTCCTTACTTGACACAATAGAGTTACATATCAAAGTTATATGCATTTCAGATATTTTCTTTATAAAAAGAAAATGTATACCTACTAAGAATAACTAAGAAATTAAAAAGTATTTATGGCTACTTCCTACTGCCAGTGTTCAGTTCCTAGAGAACACTGATACTAGAGGTTTCTAGAGTGTCCTTACTGCTAAAATTGCAATGTATTCATCAGACTGTTGCCAGACTAAACAAGGAAGCTACTGTTTATAGGATGTAAAGTCTCTTTCCAGAGTTTCTGCAGGTGAGGAGACATACAGTACCTTCCTAGAAGGAAGTAATAACTTCACAAATCTACAGTATTTGTCAGTACTAGGGATACACGGAGGCACAGTGGATTTTGGTATTATACATCCAACTGCAAATATTTTTTTTGAACCTTTCACTTCCTACCTACCTGTCTAAAAATGAATGAGTTTAATTGCAATTAACCTTTCTCTCCAAACAATTTAAGAAATTTATTAAATTAAATTCTTTCACAAGGGTTAATAAAATTTCAGGAGAGCCAGAAATTAATAATTTATATCTTGGAAAAATATTTTAAGTTCCTAATTAGCACATACTGTATAGTGTCTCTCTATAGGGGTTATTTATATTTTAGGCATCTTTGGTAAAAATCTTCAAATACATTTATGATCAAATCTTTTTGCTATTATCTGAAATATGGTAGACGTGATTATTAGACAACTGAGGGGTAGACAGATCTGCCTAGCCTGGGTTTCTACACCGCTTATTTTCAGCACAGGAAATTGATACTCATTGGAAGAATGAGATATACTGATCAGAGATGGATTTGCTTCAGACTGCTTATACAATGCCAAGCATGAATTAGCAGTGATAATGAAAGAACTTTGTTCAATACAAGATATTTTCTGAGGAAAATTCATGAGGTATTAAAATAATAAAAAAGGTTGATGGAAAGATTTCTCCTCGCCAATTCCTTCCTCCAAGTACATAACCAGCACATTCTATCTATCTGACTTGAAAATTTCCAAATATACATGACTCCCCTCGCTTCCCTGAGAACATTATAACACTCTAGAGTATAACTAATTATGAAAACGAAAGTATAACTAAAAGTGCCTTTCCCCCTTGAAAGTCAGCTTAAATTTTTCTTTGACTTAATTACATCTCATTTCTCCTGTGAGGATCCATGTGCTTGTATAGGACATCTTTGCATCATTGGTACTTGCCATTCTAACATGTATGGATTTTAATCATAACCTATTCCCATGTCCCTGGGCCAGTGTTTTAGCCAGATTAAATATAGTGAAGGATTTTACAGGTACATACATAAGAACACACATATGCACCTATGTATTTCTGGAAAAGCATCTATTTCACATATTTCTCTAGAAACTTACCAAAGTCTTCTAGAAAAGAGAGAAAGAAGGAGAGAATTATAGGTGATTCCTTATCAGAAGTGTGGAGAAGGAGGTGGTTACCTGTTGACAGGTAGCATGAGGCAGTAGAGAAGTCCCCTATTATTTCTCATGCTCTCTCATGCTGCAGATATCACTCTCTGTTAAATAAGAACTATGAAATAGAGTGAGTCCATTGGTCTCCCCCTTGTTCATGCTAACTTCAGACATGTGTACTGACCCCATACATCTGTTCTTTGAAGGCAGTCTAATTTATAAGGACAGAACACACAACAGTAATGGATTCAATTTGAAAAATCTGGTATCAATTAATAAATCTTTGCTTTGATCCAAATTCAGTTTTTACTGAATATTACTGTACACACAGTTGCTCAAAACATATAACATTTACTTTGAATGACAAATAACAGAAGATATGAGAAGTAAGCATTTGTCAAAGACTAGCAATGGTTACTTTATTATGGTGCTAAAATCACTTCTGCCTGACTCAGATTTATACTTCAGCTATAAAATTAATGTATTGACTGTGTCTTAATGTTGCTTTCTTATCAGCAACTGCTGTGTATCAGTAATATTAAAGGCTGCAATAGGTTTACTTACAGTAACCCACTAGTGATATTTTCCTTCACCAACCTAAACTCTTTGCTTGGTATTTATCTGGCTATTTTGTTTTTGAGTACAATTAAGAATATTTTACCCTCTATCCATTCATAATTCATTCCCATATTATGCCCCTTTGTAAGATAATATTAAAGGTCTTCCATTTTATACCAAAGTTATGTTTTTCAGAACCTGAAATCCACCCAGTTTGTACTGTTCTAAAGAAATTACCCAGCATTAATTGTGGCCTAAATTTCTGGATTTCACTGTTGAGTCTTTGTTAGGCTAGGCATAGGCATGAAGATGACACATACTTGCTGTACATGCATAACCAGCAGAAGCATGTTCTTTTTAATTCCACTGGACCATTTTATCATGCTAATTTTAGCTTCAAGGACACATTTTTTACTTCCACAGAGAGCCACTTGCTGTAAATAAATCCTAACCTGCTATATTAAAATTGTTGTGGTAAACACCTACATAACTCTCTCTGATCTTCTGAGATATGCATATAGTGTCCCCTAAGGGGAAGCTGTGAAGGCAATAAGTATCAAATAAAAGGAAGACCAGAGTCAAATGTAAACATGTCTTCCAGTTCACATAGTACAGACATCTTCCACTGACCCTGGTATCAAATCAAAAGGAGCCAAGTGAACTGGAGGATGAGCAACTCTCCAGCTGTGAAAGTAAGAATAAGCAAGCTCTGAGAAGGAAATGCCTTTTTAAAAACATTTACTAAAAACCCCTGTTGCTCAATCAGAAATCATTGTTGTAACATTTTTTAATGTGGGAATTAAATCTTAGAATCATAGAATCATAGAATCATAGAATCATAGAATGTTTTGGGTTGGAAGGGACCCCTAGAGGTCATCTAGTCCAACCCCCCTGCAGTGAGCAGGGACACCGCTAACTAGATCAGGTTGCTCAGAGCCCCATCCAACCTGACCTTGAATGTTCCCAGGGATGGGGCCTCCACCACCTCTCTGGGCAACCCGTTCCAGTGTTTCACCACCCTCGTTGTAAAGAATTTCCTCCTTATATCCAGTCTAAACCTACCCTGCTTCAGTTTAAAACCATTACCCCTTGTCCTGTCACAGCTGTCCCTATGAAAACGATTTTCCCCATCTTTCCTATAGGCCCCCTTTAGGTACTGAAAGGCCGTAATCAGGTCTCCCTGCAGCCGCCTTCTCTTTTCCAGGCTGAACAAGCCCAACTCCCTCAGCCTGTCCTCATAAGAGAGGTGCTCCAGCCTCGGATCATTTTAGTAGCCCTCCTCTGGACCTGCTCCAACAGGTCCATGTCCTTCTTGTGTTGAGGGCTCCAGAGCTGGACGCAGTACTCCAGGTGAGGTCTCACCAGAGCAGAGTAGAGGGGCAGAATCACCTCCCTCGACCTGCTGGCCACGCTTCTCCTGATGCAGCACAGAATATGGCTGGCCTTCTGGGCCGCCAGCACACATTGCCCACTCATGTCCAGCTTTTCATCCACCAGCACGCCCAAGTCCCTCTCGGCAGGGCTGCTCTCGATCCTTTCTTCCCCCAGCCTGTACTGATACTGGGGGTTACCCCGACCCAGGTGCAGGACCTTGCACTTGGCCTTGTTGAACCTCATGAGGTTTACACAGGCCCACCTCTCCAGCCTGTCCAGGTCTCTCTGGATGACATCCTGTCCTTCTGGTGTGTCAACCGCACCACTCAGTTTGTCCCAAAAAGGCTTCAGCTGGTGCAATACACAAATTTGGATTACCTACCAATTAAGGCATCATTATGAACATATCCTGGCATCCTTCAATTTTACTAGCAACCATACAATCCATTTCAAGACCTCTGTCTTCATTAAATTAGCAAATCAACATAAGCAACCACATTCCTGCTTTTGGCCAGCATCTTTGACAGTGTTTACATTTGGCCAAACAACGAAAGAAGAATGCACTAGAAGACAGAACTTTGGAGAAAAAAAACCTGGGTTTTGTAGTATAGGCTCCACATTTCTTAATGTAAAAAAAAGTCATTCTAATCCTGTGGCTTTCAGTATTCAGTGCAGAATTTACCTGTTGCACACAGCTTTCTCTTATTAAAATTTTATCCCATGTATATATCTGTAAAACTTCTATTAGAGAGGAAGAAGGAGTGACAGATGCTTCTTTTTAACCTTTAAGAGTACCAAAATGTTAGGAGGGAGTAAAGTACAAAGATAGAAATGTAAGCAGGAAATAGAACAGGAAGATAGATTGATAAAGTAGCTGAGCTGGTTTTATAATTAAAAAGGTGGCAGGGAATGCAGTGTGTTTATTGTTTGTCCAGACTGAGCAAACAAATTGCATTCTTTGTATTTTAATATGATAAATGTAGTTGTAAAGAAAGCCTTTTTTTTTTAACAATGTAGATAACATATTCAAAGGATAAAACTTGATATTAAAAGGACACCTATTTCCTTTCTTCTCATCTGGACCTGTGCTACTATGAATTAATTTCACATTCTGAAAAAGACTATACATCTTAATGTGGGGATTACCCCTTGTATTTCCAAAATGAACAATACCTTTAAAGCATTTTGCTGTAGTGGTGACAGGAAATGCAGTTTTGCCATAACTGGATCACTCAACAAGAAAAATACAGAAAAAAAAGGTTTGAAAATAGCTCGAGATAACTGTCTAAAAGTTCGTCCCAAATAAGAGTGTGTGTGTGTGTGTTCATGCATGTGTGAGTGCTTATTCCTGCCTGAAATAAAAAAGAATCTCTCCCCATTTGGAAAAACACATGTATGTGTGCTTTAGCCTACTGAGGTAGGCAGAGACCAATACGTGTTTAGATACCTCCATGAAAGAGAAATGACTACCTCCATTTCAAGTAAAGAGTTAGAGATATTTCCACCATGATGTTAGTTTCAATTCAATGCAATTTTTAAAAAGTCTACTGGATTTAAATTTGTCTGTCAATACAAACACTAATTGTAGATATAAAGGCAGTTTCGAGGCATAACAAAGTTTTCATGACATTAGCACCAAAATGTATCCTAAATCTCATACCAATGAAAATCTCATCCTTAAATCCCTCTAAGAATTCTCAGTGGCAGAGGCATTTAGTTTAAATTATTATTATATCATTTACCTATGTATCCAAGGAATGATTTATTAACTACGCTATACTGAACTAACTTCCTTCTATCTTCCTGCTGCCTTTCCCCTAGTTTTGAGGCATAATCTTGTTTACTTGAAGTGCTTATCCACTTTCCTGTAAAAAAAGAACTTATTTCAAAATACGTTTGCTGATTAATTTCTTATTCAGTTATGGGGCATAAAGCTTGTTTTCAACATAACCTTTTTTACTGTGTTTGAAAACCATTTTTTATTCCAAGGCAATACCTTCTGCTTGCACTGAAAAATCAAATAAAAGTACAATTTCCATGTTTTAACCCCAAGTCAAAATTATGGTTTTGCTTTGTAATTTTCAAGGACCACAACCAGCAGATGTCTTTTCTAATGGATAACAGAGGCTGGTGCACCTGATCCACTATCTTTGCACTGAGACAGTTAGCACACTTCCAGGTTCTACACGTGTGAAAAAAAAAAATCAGGATAAAACTCATAGTCTGAAAAGAACCTCTCTTTAGTCTTCTCTCATCTTTATAGCAATAAATTTAATTGTGTTTATCTCAAATGTACATATCAACTGAACACACATACTCAGGGTAGAGAAGCAGGGAGTATAAAAAAACAAGTGCTCCTGGATTGCTTCATAACACCACCAGTGAAGAATCATTTCTTAAATCTGTTGTAGCTAATGCAACAGCTCAATTTTACTCCTCTTTTGAAGACAGCTGGAAAAGTTTTAACTTCATATGTGGGGGTAAATATCAAATCCACATAAGAAACATTTTAGAATAAAGGCAGAAAAAGGCATGCCCCTTGCTCCTGAAACTGTGCTCTGCTGATGTGGCAATGGCACCCATGAGTGTACATGTGAACCATCTTTGGGACCCCTTCTACCAACCAGCATAGCAGCTGGAGAGTAGTACCCACTAGTGTTTGCACTTTGGATTTCCTGCTGCTGCTGCTAAATTTCATTACATTGCTTAGCCGTCGCTTTGCGCACTCCAGCAGTATTGTCCCTGTTATGCCATTTCTGATGCAACACAGATTTTTAAAATTTTCCAATGATATATTCACCCAATTATTTGCAATTACAGAATATTGTATAATTATGTAATTATGGACTTTTAAAGATATTAATTGTTCCTTCCATCATCCATCAAGAGCTGTAATGAATTACATTCAATTGCATAATTAACTTATGTTTATAACGTATTATTTACAAGACAGTTGAGCCTTTGCACTTTGCTGTGCTTGGACCAGTTTTGGCCAATTTGATCCACTAGGTGATACCCACTCTCTGCTGAAACTCGTGATCTGTCTGAGAGCAAGGGTGCTGAGGGCACATACTCACTGTACGTAGACTCTTGCAGGTTGCTGCAGAAGGAAAACATTTAGGAAATAATTGTTTGAGAAATAGGAGCCATTCTCTAAACTTGTGTGTGTGTGTTTGCATAAAGGATAAGGGTAAGTTTAGGCCAGATTCTCCTATTCTTCATGTTCTCTGTAGGTTTGTTGCTTTCCCTCTAATTCAGCAACACCATTATCTCACTTTGTTCGTACCGTAGCAAAGGAACTTCTGCCAAGATTAGGGGATCTCTTTGGTTATACACCCACTTCAGGAATGAGCAGCACAAGCAGGACAGCCTGTCTGAAAACGGGGGTTATACTACAACTTGTTTTCAAAGAAGAGCATTCTAAAAAATACAGGCTTGTGAAAATACAAAAATTTCACCTACTCTTTCAGATGAATTATTATAATGAGTATAAACCATACAACTTGACTTTTTTTCCTACTCCTGTACTTAAAAAAGAGAAAGGGGTGAGGAGTGGGGAATGCATGCGAGAGTGGCTAAACCCCTTCTCCATGCACAAGGGTGGAGAGGTGATAAGTTTTGTACTTTAGGCACAGAAATTAGTATTAGCTAATTGGTATCAATAGGGGTCAGTAACAATGGCTAAGAGCACTTCAGGTTTTGTTCTCATTTTGCTATCCTGCATTGTTCTTCCTTAAGCTACACAGGTACGTGACAATATGTAGTTCTCAAACTAGTTTGTGGGATGAAATGTACAGAAGAGGGACTGCTCACTGTCCATAGCACCTGTTTTACTTTGAAGAGCTTGTATGCAAGGCAGAGGAACCATGTCACTGTCAGAGTGCCTCTAGCCTGTGAACGGGCAGGACTCACATCACACTGTGCTTTTCACTTCATCGATATTTTGTTTCTTGGTTTTCATCTTGTTTTCTTTAATCTAGATTTAAAAGTCACTAGCTACACAACATTACGTGTTTCACTTCTTAAACATGGAGAAATAAGAGGGTACCCGCGAGAAGAACAAATTTCTGATTAGCAATTCATCTATTTAGCATTAAATAGACTTTCAACTATTCCTTTAAGCTACATGCAACTTTCCCCCCCATATTTCTAGATTTTTTTTCTCATTATTTACACATATATCGGGAAAAGCTGATTTTATGTATTGCAATGACATTCTATGGTGAAACTACACCTAATAATACTTGCAGAAGAAAAAAAAGAAAAAGCCTGCCTTGAATTCTAAATATTGAGCACCGGTCATGTTTACTCTGGAAAAATGAAAAAAGTCCTTGTTGGTGTTTGATTGCTGTTTAGAAATTGCTGCTTTGAAAACAGCATACAAAATGTACAGAAAAAATGAGAGAATTTTGGTTTTTAAATTACCAACGGAAAAGCATCTTTCTTGAATGACTGCAAGCAGAGGGGAGAAGAGTACGCTTCCTTATTAGTAGGGAAAATCTACAGCATTTTTATTCTACTTTAAAAAAAATAAAACATAAAAAACCCACAGCAGTTTTATTGAGTTACTTCAGAGGAGTAAAAAAATCATGACAAATAAATGATCAGTAATTTGCCACTACCCAGCATACTTAGCATCTAGCTGAAGTAAACATTCTGTGCCAGGTCTAAACTAGTCCTTTTAAAGATGTATCTCACAGACACTCTTAAAAGGTTAAATACTACCGTACTTAACATCATCTTATCATTATTTGCAAATCCTTTCAAATAATCACATACTTTTTTGTGAAGGCAAAAACTTAGATAATCTAAGGCAATCCCCACCAGTACCTGGATAATATCCCAGGTTTTGTGTGACCTCAGGATTCTGTAAGAAAATACTCCATATCAGGTAAATAAATATATGATTGAAAGAGATGAATTTAGACTTTTCAATTAACAAAATTCACAGCACCTTCTCACTCAATGCATGCTTCCCAAAATGTCATATCAGTACTTATGATTTCAAGCACAACGAAATGAAGAACATGCAAACCATTAAGGAAGCTCAACTTTGATTGAATACGTAAAGAGTTGTAGGGTTGGGCCGGAGTACCTCCTTTTTTGAAGGATTTAGTAAGTCAGAATTTTACCTTTATTAGCCCTGTGGGAGTAGGGACTGAGTCTCCTAAAACTTCATTAATTTGTGCTTAATAAAATTCCATTGGCAGGAAACGAAGCTGTAAAAAGCAAATGTGTGTCCTGATGTGCATATTTAATATCAATTTCTTCATCCCCAAAAGCTGTGTCTCTCTCAGGAGCATGTTAAAGGCACATACAAAGAAAAGTAAATATCACAGATTACTTCCAGTTCAAACTGTTTTGGAGAAGCCAATAAACATTGCCAAATGGCGAGCCAAAAGAGATGCCAACATAATTCAAAGCCTTCAGAACTGATTATATATGAAAGCATTATACCTTGATTTCTTCTTCTAGGAGGCAGAGCATTAAAACAAGGCTTGTGATGCACACCTAGGACTGAATCCTGTTGTCTTAATGAATTAGAAAAGTGGTTTCTTTATTTCTATAGTAGCTTACTTATTGTCACATTTTTGTGTGTGTGCAAAAAGTAATTTCTGGTTAATACTTGAACCATCTGTGCTATTCTAATCCTAAGCTTCTTAGTCTGTACATATAAAAATACTTCTATTTTTTCTTTAAGGGGTCTTGAGGATTGTTGATTCTGGTGAAATTTTATTCAGATTTCTTATGATTATATATGTTGTCAACAAATTATGAACTTCTGCAATAAAACACAGTACAAGGTACTATAGGTAAAAGCCAAGTGACAGAACACTAAAATTAGCAGACTCTATTAATATGATCAAATAAAAACAATGGAAAAACCAAAATAGCTCTTAGCCATACACAATATATTATACAGCATGTAAACTGTATACCACTGTAAATAAAAAGATAACATTTTTGGGTTTCTGATACTTATTCCTAAATTACAGGAATGTTTAAATATTTATTATTTGCTTGGGGTAAATGTAATTTCCTTTGTGTTATTATTTTGCTTTGCAATTTAAAATCATTGCCTTATGCTTCAAAGTCCACCCTAAAGTACTTCTATTTAGTATTCTTGCATTTTTACATCTATGAGGTATTTCATTAAAACAAAAATGAAAGCAAAACAACAAAAAAAAACCCCAGAAGTGATGTATTTCAAGTAAAGATAATACCTCATAAGTATTATAATTCTGCCAAACTGCATTTATTCTATCAGATCTTTCAGCCGTGTAGTTTCTTCATATACACTGCATTTTCTAGATGAACCTGCACCATTGCCTTCCAAGTTCTGTTCTGTCTTATGTAGATTTAGGAGACATGATGAAATTAACTTCTTCAGGCTGCATTTTTTGCTACAAAAGTCATCAGGCAAAAGCATCCTGTGATTCAGACCAAAATTAAACCATGATTTCATCAACCTGTGAAACAGACATAAGCTTACATTGTAACCGGGACTAATATTTCTAATAAAACATCCTTTTTAACAAAACTGAAAATCAATAATAAGAGAAGTTTCAAAATTGACACTAGCCTTTTGAGAAACTGGAAATAGATCTTCCTGTCAAAGACTAAAACTGCTCTCCTCTGTCTAGACTGCACTGGGAGCAAAATTATCAGATTTTCATTTCCTCAATTTCACTCCACAGTGGTAAAACGTGCAAGTATTGATTCAACTGCTGAAACAAAAAGCAGGAGAGCTCTTCACCTCGGCAGGGTCAATGGGTTTGTGGGTGTCTAATTATACCTATACAGGGCATATAAATCTTTCTACTAGTCATTACGTGAACATAAGAGTCCAAAGGCATCATTAGAATCCTTTTAGCCAAACACTCATTCTTCTTTTGTTTTATGAGGGGTCAAAGAAACTGGGAGTTAATATTATCGTGGCTCATAGATTTTCAAATTTGTGTTCAAATACAAGAAGATATGCTTTGAAGGAAAAGGCTATGTGTGTACCCATGCATGTCCACTTACAGGTCTGAGCTCTGCCCGTAAAACACATGTACAGCTTCTTCTCTTTTTACACTATTTGGTTGAGATATGCTGTAATGTAAACAGCATGACTGCACAAACATTCAAATTAATTGTGGTATGTTACAAATACAATGTTAGTAAAGCTTTTGGTGAGTACTAAATTGTTTCAAAAGCAGACGAAATGCTAAGAATGAGCTGGAAACACTAGTTGTGACAGAAGTACTGATCTTATTTTTCATCACTATGTTGACTTCACTGTAATCTTACAAAAACCTCTATCTCTTTCCCTTATAATTAATGAAGTGATTCATGACAAAAACATAAAATGTCCAGTGCATTACAATAGTATTAAGGATTAAAAAAAGAAAAAAAAAAGTGGTTATTGCTATTAAGGAGGTGTGCTGCATTATATTATATTGTATCATATTGCGAGTGTTGTTCAGATGGGTTTTAGGTTGTGTAACCATGATGGTAAGAGAATAATATTTGCATTGTAGGAAAGCGGTCACATTTTGCAAGCAGATTACTACAGATGCTGGGTGCTCAGCATTTTGAACATTAGATGGAGTTAGAGCCTTTTATTTTATCTATGAGACAAGTAATAAGATCCCATATCAAGAGTGAAAGTGGTATTTTTGAAGCATTCATTTACTGGGAATTAAATCTTTACCTTACAAACTGACCCACTGACTTGAACTCAAAACTTACAATTAGAGGTTAGCCCAAAGTGCCAAAACAAAAAGGTAACAACTTTTAATAGTGAGGAAATAGATAGCAAACCCCCCCCCCCAAATTTATAAATGTTCACATTACTAAAAAGGAAAATGGAGTCTGGCTCTACCTTTTTTAATAGGCTGTTTTGGGCATTATAATAAATTCTAAGTTCAGCGAGACATACTAAAAATTGTGGATAAGATGATATGATGTGATTAATCCACAACAGCAAGAAATGAGCTTGTTGGTCCAGTTGTTGATCCTTTCTGTCCTTTATTTGTTATGCTTCTATGCAAAGCACCATCTGAGGCCTGGTGCAAGTAAAGCAAAGGCTGCATGGTGATCTAACCATGTCCCCTTGGCTAAAAACATATCCTTGCCTCCAGTCCAACCCCCCCCTGCCCCAAGCTTCTGTCAAAACTGTAGTCCCACTGCAGATGGACTGGAGAGAGCAGGCATGGTACTGTAACTGATGAGGAACCAGGAATCCCCAAATCCAAAAAGTGGGGAGATTTTGTACATTGATGTCAAAAGGAAAAAAAGCATATGGACGTATGATGTTGATGCTGAGCATCCTGCTAGCACAGCAGCTTACATTTCTTCAGAGCTGTGCAACTAGTGGGTCCTGTCCTCCTTCCTTGATCATTGGATGCACTCATCTCTGCTCCCTGTGTGTTGCCTTCCCGTCTCCTACCCTTGCTTCTCATGCTGGCCCCTTCCCTCCCCAGTTCAGCATGGGGCCCACCTGGCAATGAGTAACACCCTCACTGCACCAAGCCCCTCCAAAACACACTCTGCAGCTCACTGGTTTGGCTGGAGAGTCCCTGCTGCTGCCCAAAACCCTTTTTGTGTTGAGCACTGAGCTACAGCAAGATCTTTGACCAATATTTGGATTTGTGTCTAATATTCCCGCAGTGGATGTGGCCTCACAGCTGTTTCTCTGCCAACACATGCTGTTATGGGGCCGAAGGGGAGAGGGGCACACAATCCCGCCCAGAGGCAAGATAAGCGCTCTGCTTTGATTGATGGCTCTGCGGCCGCCTCTCCGTATGCCTCACCCACTGACCTGTTTAACAGCTAGCTGCAGTAAGTGCTAACCAACACAGGAGAAATGACATCATACCTCATCGCTCAGTCCCAGGCACTGTGCCTACGTGAAGAAAATAGGACCAAAGTCCTGTACGTAAATTACAGCAAATACTTGGTCATGTGGGATATTTGGTCTCCTCAGGTGAGAGTGGTTCAGTGGCCAGGCATCATGTACCTCCTATAAGTAACTGAACTGGGACAGAATAAAACAGCAGCTGCAGTAAGCCAGGACAGTTCTCAGCACCCAGGTGAGTAATACAGGAAAAAAGGAAAAATATTCCCTTTTTTTTTCTATTTTCTACAGGGACTTTCATGCTTCCGGGCATCAGATTACTGTTTAAAAAGCAAGTGTTCCCTGAGAAGTCACAAACTCTCTACAAATGTACAACAGAAATAGAGGTATATATTGATTTACAAAGTTTAGAAAGATGCAAATACTGCTTACTATGAGCTAAAATAAATGGAGTCATCACTAACACCATGAACTTTGAATGGTAGTGTATGAAGTCATACAAAGATGCTTCATATACAACTGAAAAGAAGCATGTAAAACTTAAGTTAGGAAAAGCAATTTCTTTTCAATATTAAAGGAGAGGATCAGGCAGAGGGTTCAACATGGATAAAAGTCATATAGCTACCAAAATGCTTATTAAATTTATATTTTTCTCTTTCTACATACACTTTTTTATTCCTGCTGCCCTCACACAGTGGGGCTTCATCTTTCTACTTTAAAATTTTCAATTATGAGTTTTAGATGTGGTAGTATTTAAATAAAATTATTTATTTATAAATAAAATTATTTTTATTTATCTAAGTATTTAAGACATTAACATGATGTGCATGTTAACTTGTTTCAGTTTAACTAAATATCCTTGAACTACTGGACTTTTCTTTATTTGCCTGTTTTACAGTATTAATTCAATTCTATTATAAAAATAGGCATCCCTGATTTTAATTATATCTAGGGTATTGGCTTCTATCAAATTTAAATATGTATTTAAAGTGCAATATCATAAATGCTTACTATAAGCCAACAGTCTTCTCATTCCACTACTAAAGTAATTTCATGGCAATCATGTACATTTCCTGACAAACAGATCAAATAAACCAGAGATTAGACTACAAGCAACTTCAGAAATACTCACTTTTCACTTCTGAGGCAAAAACAGTCAAAGAATCACATCTTCCTGAGCTAAAGAGTCAGATCATCAGAGAGAATTCAAGACAAAAATTTGTCTCTTGAAACCACGTTATTCCTGAATTCTGGATTTTAGTCACCTCTGTGTTCCTGGCATCACTGCACTGATCCCCTCTTCTTTATCCTGAATCAGGTGGAGGTTCTATGGGTTACAGTCTTTAAATTACAGTAACTTATTTTAGAAAATTGTTTACAGTTGCCTTGCTATGAAACAATTATTTTTATTAAGAAACATCGCTTTTTTATATTGATATGGCTTTAAAAAATATTAGAGGGTAAGACTTTATTGAAACAAAACATATCTTTTAAAGGACTGACAGAACTTTGAGAAATTGCTTTAAATCCCCCTATCTTTACAAACAGCTTTCTATCCAAAATCAATCTTTTTTTTCTTTCCACTGTTGGAATATCATAACAGGGATTCCTGAATAACCTCCCTTTTTAATCTAAAGATGTATGTTGTGGGGTTTTTTGTTAATGTGTGAAAAACACTGAACTGAGATAAAAAATACTGAAAATAGGACAAGATACAACTGTCATTATGGAAGGATGTTTAGTTTCTTTCCTTTGTATTCAAGCTTCCCTTTTTGCTGTAAATTCTTTCGTGGGCAGTGGAAGATCAAACATACTGTGATATAGTATGAGAGCATATCAGGGCCTTGATTGTGGGAAATGCCACTTCAGCATATTCTGGAATGTGTTCCTACACCTCCCTGGACATCTCTCCCACACTCAACTCCTGCAGCCCCTCAGCATGTTTCTTGATCATTTTCTCTTGATCATGACGTAGCCTATCTTTCCATGGGTAAATAATGTTTCTCCTGAGAAGATCACTCATATATACATACATTCTCCTAAGTCAAATAAATGCTGTTTTTCTTTCATCATGCAGTGTTGCTTAATAGACTTCAAAAGACATAATTTCAACTAAACTGAAAATGTGCCCAGTAGCCCAAAGACTTAATAGGAACAGTGTAAAGAAAAAGTGAGTGAAGTTTTAAGGACTGATTAAGCCAAACACTGCCTGATAAATAAATTTAAATAGGCTATTCAGGGTTACCTTACAGGACTTATATAATTTCAATTTTACCATTTTATATTATTAATTGTTCTAGAATAATATTTCTATGGTACTTACAAGGTTAATATCTTAGCCATTTTAAAGTTCATGCCGCAGCGAGATAACATACTTAATGGCAGCAAAGCTTCAAACAAATTTCTTGCAACATTAGCTGCATTTAAAAGTATAATCTTATGCTGCTTGCTCCTGTTCAGCAACATTTCAGAATAATTGGAGAGTGCATGTATTTACAGTGGAGAAAATAACACACTATTAACACTGCTTATGATGCTTATCATTACTTTAAATGCAAAGTCTGAAAAAATATTGACAAAATGCATGTTCTATATATCCTCATTAAATAGGAAGCATCTGAGCTTGTAGGACTCATAAGCACATGCTTAGATCTTTAAAAAACATATGAACAAATAGATTCAGATTCAACCAATGTTCTTAAAGATGATGTCCACTTTTTTTTTTTATAAATGGATGAATAATCGATACTCCATCTAAGTCACTGAATTTACCTGAAAAAAACCCTATTGAATTCAGCAAGAATTGACTGAACAGCTTTGCCTGAAACTGGCTAGGGTTTTTCTGTTTGGTTTTGGTTTTGTTTGTTGGTTTTTGGTTTGTTTGTTTGTTGTTTTTTTTTAATAGGATCTGTGCATTCAGATTCCCATTTAAGTTCTATCAAGCCTGGTGCCCGAATATGAGAGCTGATACCTAATTCTCATCACCCACCTTAGGAGAGTTTCACTGCTAAGCCGGAGAACATTGGTGTGTTCTGCATCCACTCTTTTGAAAATCTTAATCAGAAGATTACTCTTTCAAGGCAGCCAATGTTGCAGGAAATCTCATTGGAGCTTTGCTCTCCTTAAGTACATTATCTAGCTGGAATACAAACTTAAAAGGTTAAGATGTTAACCTTGGCTTTACACTACAGATACTGTTCTACCAATACTGAGTTTTCTTAAAATGAGGAGGGGAATGAAGCAAACAACTTTTGGACTTAAAAACAGCGGCACAAGTAAAATACTCACAAAAGCATCTTTTCTAAAAAACAATAAAGGCTTAAGTTCAGTCCTTCTGAATAATCCTGGCACATTTATACCACACTAGTTTGGGAAGTACTTACAGCTTACAGCTATCCCTACACAGGTGTAGATTAAGTATGTGCCTAATTATTTACTTTTGAGTTTAGCAGTACCCAAACATGTCTCAAGTGTTGCCCTGAATCATGGCCTAAGTGCATAACTTCAGCCGTCTAGTTTTGGCCAGTCATTATATGCAGATTGTAAAGACTTAACACGTGTGACTAGTACATAATGAGCACAGTCATCATTAAAACTTCTAAAGAAGGGCTCTCTGTGTATAACATATTCAGGACTGACTGCTGGGTTTGGTGTTTTGTGTCGGGGGCTTTCAGTCTATTTCAAGTGAAAATATATAATTCCAGGCCACTCTTCCAATACATCACAGTCATTTTCTGCACTTTAGTTGTTTTTCTCTCCATTTTTCCCACAAAATAAAACATCATTACAGCAGGTTTAAAGTGCACTTTAGTGCCTGCAATCTTCCCATGCTATTCTTTAATATTTCATCATTAAATAGCAAAATAACCTGATATGATCCTAATTTAGTGCCAATTACACTGCATTGATCAAAGTGACCTTTTCATACTGGAGCACAAAAATCAATCCTGCTGTACAACAAATGTCAGGGGGATGAGAGCAACATATAATCTGTGACAATCAAAACATTACTTACAAATGAAATCACCAATGACCTGCATGCCAAGGCAATTTCTGCATAATGTGCACTGGTTTTGTTTGCAGCTTTTGTTGGGATTTTTTTGTTTTGTTTTGTTCCCCACTGTCTGCTGCCAGACATAGTTGTGCTATCTCACAGTTTCACCGACAACACTGAAAATGGTTGAAGCTCTATGATAGGTATCAAAATAACCACACAATGTGACTATAATCTGTAATGTATCTTTAATATTCAGTGGTGTGGTTTTCTGTGGACCCAACAGTCAGACTGCCTTCTCACAATGCTCCCACGCTGAAGTTTGGTGATATTCCAAAATGCAGCCAAATTTACCAGCTCAGCTGTAGGCAGGGGAAACATGAACGACCCTTAGAGCTCCTCACTGTTCTGCCTTCATTCGCTGATTCACAAACCAGAGCTTGACTTAGATGTTAGCTCTGTGAAGTTAACGACAAAACTGCAGTGATATTAATGGTGTCTGGACTTCACCTGTTACCTCTACGTCAGGTTCAGGGTCCAAACAGGGAGGCAACTGGCTGCACAGGCAATATCGTCTACCAACTGTAGCCAACAGACATGTGAACTATCTGTATCTGTAATTCATAAGAGAAAAGTCATTGTAGGTGAATTTTAAGGGTAATTTTTTTCAGCTGCCTTGTAATCACTAACCTAAACTTCAACTTCTTTTGACTTATGTTCATAATGAATCAGGGATGATCCCTCCATTGAAAAAATCCTCACCCACACCCAACAAGATTTAAATTGATTCACAAATCTGCAATTCATGAATCAAAGCTATGAAACAATGTAGTTAAACAATATCATTTAAATCCCCACTTGTGAGCATGTCATAACAGAAGAAGATGTGAAACTGGATTTAAGTCTTGGAGTCTTCAAGCATGCAGACTTCCCACATGTAAAATGCTGAGGTCTTTTCAAGCATTTAGCCCTACAGAAACATCTGGGACTCCACAAGATGAAATTCCATCTCCTCCAGTACCTGAATAAGATTTACAGGATGTGGGAGCTGAGATCTTCCAGTGGCAGCTTGTGAGGTCTTGGCCCAGGAATTTAATCTCTTTGTCTATTGGATGCTTTCCTGTAAAATGAGGTGTCTCTTGGCTTTTTTTGTCTTTTTAGATCTCATCTGGACACTCCTGGATGATAGCTTAATGAGCAGAGCCTGTTTTTTTAAATAGCTGTGCCATGGCCTTATTCAAGATAAGGAGTGGGATCTTGAAACACATTTAGTTCAAATTCTTTGAAAACGTTTCACCTTATTTTGCAAATATGCTCGGAAAGGACTGTCTCCCAAGAACTGAGGTAATTCCCCAGGGTTGAGGGTTTTTTGTTTGTTTGTTTTGTTTTGTTCTGTAGTCTGTTCCCTAGAGAGAAAGTGTTCTCATTAAAATAATTTATCCATAAGAAAAACCTCCAAGGCCTGGATATTTTCTCTGCTCATGCACACTACTCTGCTAATCAACCAAGAATGAGAGAGCATGGGAAAACCTAACTCTTAATATCGGTCTCAGAAGGGCTTGTTCTTCCAGATGCTTTAAGTTCAGATCCAAAATAGACAAAAAAATAATTAAGGAGAGAGATTCTTAGGGTTTTATCATCCCTATTACTGTTCTGGGGGTCACAAAACATTTCCTTTTATAGTATTTCACTGATAATGAGACTGTATAGTCTCAGATAGGGATATTTAAAAAAGGGAAGCTAGCTATGCTTTCTACCTCATAGGTGAATTAAACCTTTGGTGTAGGACTTGGGAGCCTCAGGGGCCTCTGCATCAGTGTCAAAGACCCTTTTTGGACACTAAAGAAAAAAGGTATAATTCGGGGGCTTTCATAGAAATTTGTAAATTTTTCCTTGCTAGCTTTCAATAGTATTTTTTAGAGACACAGTACGTGTTTCACTTACCAAGCTCATTAAACTACGGTTCTTTCTCTTGGCCATATAACAAGAATATCTCTCTTCCTAGAAAGTCCATTAGCAAACATGATTTATGACTGACACTTCCACAACTCTGTATCTAGCCCTGGTAAGAACTAAATAATATTCAGGAGCCAGTTATGAACCAAATCCAATTCATTTCACGCTGATGCAGAATTAGTTTCAGACTAATGTAAAGGAGCAGTATGGGCAGACTGTTAAGGTGACTCCCTTATTTTTAACACATTCTCCAATGTAATTTGCAGCTTAACAGCCTCACTATAAATGACGTGATTAAGTTTTATACATTTCTGTATATTTGATGTATTTACCCAAATGCAGCTGTCGTTTTGTATACTGTTTCAGATGTTTAGAACTTTTTTTTTTTTTTTTTTTTTCCCCAGTGTTAAGCTGTAAAGCAAAGATGAACTAACAAAGTAAGGATGAATATATAGATCTGGACAAAAGCAGTTTTTCCCACCACCATATGAAAATTGTAAAGTATATTGACCATTAAAAAATCAGTTGAATGGTTTCATTAATTCATCATTTCTGGCAGATATAATCAATTCAATATTTTGCATCACTACATTCAAAATATTGGATCAAAATAGCTACCCCAACTCAGTCTCTAGCACGTCCAGCTCATTCTTTAAAAGCAAGATAATTACTTTCTTTCAGCAATTACCTTGAACCATGAGTACAAGTGGGGTACAGTTTGTCTGCTGTGACCAAAACCAATCAGTGTTTTGACTGATTATGGAATTTTAATAGGAGGTACTTTATTACATTAAAGAATTATAAATAGGAATATACTTCATAATAGACCATATAGGGATCAGTATACAATGCATAGAGTTTATTGAATAAAACAAGATTATATATATACACATATACATATACATGCATATATATATATATTTATATTTATGTCTTAAGTTGTGGCCTAAAATATAGACAGCAGGTGTCTCAGGTACAAAGACCCTTTCATTCCATAGTAAAATATAAGTAAAATTGCATAAAGAAGCAGAAAAAATTGTTGGTTTGACCTATCAATATTCAGTACAGTTTATCCTGAGCTCTAGGCTCTTCTTTAACTTGTTGTTAACCAGAGTTGATCAATATGTGCAACATGATCACTAATCACTAAAACGTAGTGCAATCTGTGAATTTAGATGACAGTTAAGGGCTAACTCTGAAGTCAGGGCTGAAAAGAAAGAATGCATCAAATAATAACTCTTTAAATAAGAGGAAGGCAATGAATGAAATTAAGATTATTTTTTATATTAAATGAACACATATGACCTTTACACTTTAATACATTATATACCGACTCAAACATTCAACAGAGCTTTGAAGTATTTAAGCTGTAGATTGCCAGGGCTGCATTCCACTGTCTTGGGCAATAGATTACCACTGTGCTGGGTAATGCTATCTCTAAAGCTTTTATTTAACATAAGAGGTACTTAAAATTATTAAGTTTCTATTGATTTTGAATGCCACAATTTCTATGAACATCTGATTTCTTTCTTATCTGTATTCTTCTAAATCTATACATCCAAACTGCATTCAGAAATTTAATCCTCAGACACTACAGAAAATTAATTGTTTGTCTACTCTGGTTCTAAATCATACCTTATTAGATAAAATCAAATTTTCTGCGATCCCAGAACATAAAATTATTAAGTTAATTCTTTACAAATTGCACAGGAGATAATATCCGATTATATAATTAAGAACATCTTAATCAATGTCTATCACTGTAATGTAAAGCACGCTGATAAGAGTACGCATATTGCTGATTAAGAGTACCGCTATAGCAGTCTATACAAATTTCAAAGAACTTGAAATTAATAGATTGCTAATGTATCAAACAACTAATTTGATTAGAGTGGAACAGCTGATGTATTTTGCATGCATAAGAATCTGAGTCCAAATGTATTAGCACCCACAAGTTTTAAAGTACAATAAAGTAATATCTCACATTTAATTAAAGAAACTAACTTCCCTTAAATGCATATATAGAAGTTTACAGTTCAGTTGGCCCAATCTAAATGTTTATGCTTCAATGGAAAGATTCCTACCAACTTCACTGGGCTTTATGGAAGACCTTTGCAGTCTGGAATTACATCTTTCCTTAAAAAACCCACACACAAATAGCATTTTAAAAATAAAGGATAGCCTTCACAGGAAAGGAATAGGACCTGTCACACTTTTACTTTAAGCATGCCTTGGAATGAGTTTGCTGCATGTGTATTTATGCACTAGAAAATCCTAACTGACCTGGAGCAGATTAAGTGATTATAGTGTGCAATTCAACAAATTCCAGAAACACGTTTCAAGTCCCTGAGTCACTCACATGCTGTTCAACTGTTTATGCACTGTGAAAAATTGCTGTATGACAAGCATGCAGAATAAAACTATTCTTATCAAGAGGTTAAGTAGAGTTTTGTGTCTTCTGCTAAACTGAACTCCCAATCTATCTCCTATCCCAGGGTATGTTCTAAATAGTTCCTTAAGTCCCTACTGAACTACAAATCATTAAGGAAAGGAAAGAAGTCTTGAATACTTTCTATCTAGACCTTTTTTTAAGCTCAAAAATACTTCTTCCTTTCTATGAGATACCATTTGTATCAGGAAATCAGTGTCCCTGAGCACAGGTAACCACACTTACTTGGTAAATGTAAAAAAATTAATTACATGAAATAAAGTAATTTCCTCTTTCAAGACAGAAGGACGGTACTTAAAAAAAGTCTCCTTTTCAGTCATACAAAGTCCTCTTCCAGTCTGAACAGAGTGAGCTCTTCTAGGAGTTCCATTTGTTTAAGAAAATAGGTCTAAACTGATTAAACTAATCATTTTATTCTAACTGCTCTTTTTAAAGACAACTGCTGATTGCATGCCCCTTTTGTAGCTGTAGCTGAGCCTGAGATGGTATAAAATAACCATCTTGCCAGTTGTCACAACTATTTGCTCATTCTTTAATTAAACATAATATATAAAACTGTATAATTTACATCTAATTGGGAAACATCTTCTTTAGTCAGAAGGTGGCATGGTCTGATGGCATAAGTAGAAACTTGGGTGTCAACAGGTCCTGAGCTATGGTCTGACTACTGGAGAATCACAGCTGGCCTTGCAAAGATTACATAACCTTCAGGTTTAAGAACCTCATGTACTTACAGAGGTTAATTTCAGTTAACCGTTGACTTCATGAGTGTGTATTAAGAGTTGGTTAATGTCTGTGTAGTGCAGACCTTAAAATAAACAAAAATTTAGCACTGACTTGCAGGAGCAGCATGCTGTGATAACAGCAAGTTTGTGGTAAGGCTGGCCTTTACATAAAGTGGAAGAAGGCCTGTAGCTGCAGGCTTGTCTTAAAAAAACCCCACAAAACAATACAAAAACCTGTGTTTCACAGTCATGGTGTGGTTTGCCACATAGTTTAATTTTGCTGAGTTTAGCAGGAGTTGAATTCCAAATATAATAATCAAACACCATAAAATAACAGGAGTAGGTTTTACCAAGAAGAGACTGCGAATCACTCGAACATCACAACTATGCTTGGTGGAAGAGAGGCATGGGGTTAAGAAGTCCTCTCCACACTGGCTGACCAGAAATAAGAGTGTTAACTGAATCTCCAGCAGAACTGACACAGGCTCACAGCAAATTCAGAAACATTTATTTTAACTGAGTGTGGGGCTGGGAGGATGAGCATGTAGCTTTATTCAATTATTGCTGCAAACACCTTCATGACAAAACTCAGCATCGTTATTTGATAAAATCTGAAAATTGGTAACTGAACAGGTGACTGAAAACTGTGATCACCCTCACTCATTTATGTGTTAAAGTAAACTTCAAGTATGAAGGAAAACTGGTGATTCGATGTACATCATCAGCTACTGTACTCTAACCTTCTCTGTATATATATTAACTCTGCTCTTTTTTTATGGACATATTAAATGCATAGATAAAACCGGCATATATGTTATTCAGTACAGCTCCAAAACCAACTGTTTTACCAAAGGCAGCAGCTTTTGCACAACCAGAAATCAGAAGCTAATGAGTCATTATGTAGTGTAACAGGCCAAATTTTTTTTAGATTTTAAGTATACTTTCAAAATGATATATTATCGTGAAATCTCAAACTGCTCTTTAAAGTGCCTCTTTTTTCCTCAGAAAGACCCAAAAGGAGGAAACTTTAGAAGCAAAAGAACAATCTATTATTATTCATGATCTGGTATACCTATTATCAGCAGTGCACTTAACTGAACAGGCCAGCATCCATGCTGCAGTCTAAGTTAATCTCTTGCTTTTCTGATTGAGAGCTCTTTTTCTCAAACAAAGGAAAAAGCATTAAAGTAAAATATGCCCAAAGGTCCTTTTAGTGCATATAAAAATTAACCAGGACCCTTTTCCCACACATGGGAATACACATGCTGTTATATTCAAGATAATGAAAATGACTGCTTGTATACTGACAGGGAAGTGGCACCTGTATTTTGGGGATAATATCTTTCTCATCATTAGACTAAAGCTTTATCAGCCATGAAATTTTTAGATTTTTCCTTTTTTTGACACAATATACATCATGGTCTACACATGCTTTATGTTTTGGTCTCCAGGCACACTCTTCTCAGGGAAATTTTCTGCAGCTAAAGAGAATTTGTGACAATCTGTTAAAATTACAAAGCAAACCTCTCTTATGCATGAGTGTTATACGAGCTAGACAGTTCACCAATATCCAGAGGGAATGCAGAAGTGCCACAGAAGCAGAATCTTCTCCATACACTATGCCCTGCCCACTCTGGAAATTAAACGCTAGCTAAAGCATAGTGTAAAGTTAGGCAATCAGCAGACCTCTACACCTTGCAGCTTGATCCTGTACTATCCTACATAACATAGTATGAATCACACCCATTACTAACTCAAATACATGTGCCCATAGTATACATACCTCAGCCTCCACTCACTAGAAGTTGCCAAACTTCTGGTTACCAAAAGTTGCAAGTTACCAAACCATCACATCAGTCTCCTTTGAACAGGTCACCAGGCCTTTGACCCCTGTGCAAGCAGGAGCTGGACCTTTTGTTGGGGACAGGTTCCAATGTCGAAGAACCAGGACTGAACAGCATGCAGAATATGATTTTGCTGATGACATAAGTGTTGCACTAAACCCTCATTTGGTCTTTCATGCTCCACTCCTCTATTCTTACTACATATAGCTGAAGATCCAAGATGAGGAACACAGGAATGCTGGAACACCTGAAAATTAACATTCACAAAGAGATACATAATGCACAACAGACTGAAACAATAACCTGAACTGAATTAGAAAGAAAACATAAGGACAAATCCCCTTATTCAAGTTGTGACCATCAGGGGCTTGAATGCCAGTTTTTTCATAGTACTGCATTAAGAAACACTCTTCACAACTCGCCCTTGATCCCAGAACATCCCATTTCCACCTCATACCTTGTGATTGGCTGATTTCTGCCAAGTAGTCCCTGAAAAACCATAGCTGTCACAAAAAAAGTGCTGTAATATATGGTCCAAAAGCACCACTAATTGTTGGGTGCTATGCAGCTCACTGCAGGCTATTGGGCATCTTTTGGGGACAGTTTTCCCTGCCTCCTAACCTACCTCCTAGCAGCCAGTATCCTTACACAAGAGCTAGATGAGGGGCTGGGGAGAGAGAAGCCATGCGTCCCCATGCATTGACTCTCCTCGCAGCATGGCGATTTAGGCAAGCATGCAAGCTGGAGATTATTTTTGCTGTGGTCTGCATCTACAAATAAATTTATCGTTATCTCAATACTTCAATAATCTAAAGTATTTGAAACCTGTGATTTATCATCCTACTGCTTTCTAGGGCAAAATCAAGAGGAAAATTGAAGAACTGCAGAAGAAAAATATAAAAATACTAAAAAAACCCCCAAAAAGAACAGAAGATTTTAGGTTCCCTTTTACTTGTGTGACTCTTCAGGTCTGCATCCTATTTCTCCAGTTTTCTTCTGTGGCTGTGAATGATAGACATTCACTCTTCATAACTGTACGTTAAAGTTCTTTCCTATTTACTGATTTCTGAAGTAAAGAATTTGAGAAAACAGCCAAGCATTATTAAACTCATGTTTTAAAAAAATCAGAACCACTGATTATTTGTTTTAATTCTGGCAAAATTTTTATATGAAACTGCCTTTTCATTGATGGGAAAATATATAATTTTTCCTGATATTTCATACATTCATTATTACATTTGGCCAGGAATTTTCTGATTAAATTGATCCATCACACCTGGATATTTTCAGTAACATATCCATTTTGACACGTCTTCATTCAAAAAAGATTTGCAGCTTCTGAATGAAAATTCTCGTGAAAATACACCTTGATTAACACAGAGCAATCAACAGACCAGCAGAAAAAGCCCTTGGGTTTCACCTGAAAGACATAACTTCAAGTCAGGCTTTGCAGAAATCGGACAAGAATCCTAAATCTACCTTTTATGCAAGTGTCGGAAGCCCCATCTCCAATGAATGAGCAGATTTCTCTCTCTCTTCCTGTAAAAACACTTATCCCCAGACACTTTTGAAATGCAAGAAAAATCAGATATTTCAAAAATATTTATAATTTTCTTGCAAATTCAACACATAAGACTTCCAGAACAATGAAACTTTTCAAGTTTCTGACTACATATGCTGAAGTTAATCGACCAATTAATATTTTTCTCAAAGTAGCATGAATTTCAGTAGTGCAGTGTCCATTCTTTCTAGGTTGTTTCTAGAAGTAAAGGTAGAATTATTAACTACTTTGATGTTGGAGAATGGAAAAGCTAAATGCAGTGTTATAGAACAATACATAATAAAGTCACAATTTTTCAGTAACCTTTACCTTTTGGAGTATAGAAATCATTAAGAAAAAGTCTACATTATACTGCTGTCATCTCAGACCCCAAAGAGTTCCATAAAATTGTGGGGTTTAAGAATCTGATTGTGCTGGGGGTCTTAGTGTTGCAAACATCTACACTTTAAATCTAAAAATGTAATGGAAATATAAATAAATAAATAAATAATCTGCTGCTTCTCAATCCTGCAAATGAAGTTTCAGCCAAGTTAGTGAGAAATAGGAATGGGAAGCAGAAAGAAATGTTATTCAAACCTGGCAGGTGAGTCAGAATAGCTTTGACTGAATCAGCTAGATAAAATTTGGTGACTATAACCTATGTGCGTAATATCCTCAATCAGCATCAGTTTCTGGCTACAGGTGAATCAGTGGAAAGATGCCAGTTGATGCCAGCTGATAATGTGAATTCACTGACATATTAAAATTACAGTTTTGCATTCTTAAAAATCAGCTATTGAATGTGGACCAAAACCAGGATATGGCTTAAATAGAAGCATAACATAGTTCAGAAGAGAAATACACCTTAATCTCTTTTTGGCCTACACTTTGTAATTAATTGCTGGTCGTCACCAGGCGGTATACATTTCCTTTAGGCAAAAGTGCACATGATCTAACACAGGAGTAAGCCCAAGTGTAGTAGTCCGAGGTGAGTAGCAAGGGAAGTTATATTGAGAATGAAACACAGCGGATTAAAAAACCCCTTGAATCGCTTCTCACTGACTTTACAACCTGCAGTGAAAGCCATGCATCCTGCACTGAGCCACCCATTCCCGGAGGGGTGGGTGACAGGCCCCATCTGTGCCCATCTCCCCCCGCCGGCGCACCTGCTGGCCATGCTGGCCAGGTCCAGCTGACGTGCCTGCTGCTGGCGGGGTAGCCGGGATCAGGGGAATTAGTTCTGCTTGCCTTGGGAGGCCAGCCCAGCCGCCACGGCTTCTATTCAAACTCCCCTCCACTGCTCAAGCTCAACTGGAACCATTTAGTACCCGCATTGTTCTGCGGTTTTTATTTGTTTCCTTCCACTCAAGCACATGTTAAAAAAGGCGACCCCCCAGCAATCTTTTTTTTTTCCCCCCTTTCACATGACTAAGCGATTATCTTCTTCCTAATCAAAGAGACAGATGAAAAGAGTTTATTAATAAAAGTTCCCCTTCAGGAAGATTGGAAATGAATGATTAGTAAAATACACCCAATTTTACTTATAGACCCCCCTCATAGAGAGGCATCTGTGAAGGGTAGGGATGCCAGAATAGTGGTGGGGACTCAGGCATCTGGAAGCTGTTTGCGATATGGATTAGAAGTCAGGCTGCACACAGATACTGCCTCCAGTCACAAAAGCTTGCTCTGTGGAGGGGAAAAAAATATGCTGCTTGTTTACAGTGCTACTTTTTCCCTTTGCTTGTTATCTGTTTTATTTCTTCCCTCGCTCCCCTCTCCCCGCACCATTCATGTGCAATTATGTCTGCACAGATATGCCAGCTGGTGGGGCTTGTTAACCATACCCACCACGCCAGCATCTAGGAAAAGGGGAGAAGGAGACGGGAGCCGGGCAAACAACGTCGCATTGTGCTCAGGACCAGGGCTTTATCCGCTCCCTGTTGCCAGGGCCCGCTGATCAAACCGGGAGAAACAACCCCAGCGCTGGGGAGGGCAGACCAAAGATATGCATGTCTTCAGCTTGTGCTGTATCCACCGGCTTATTTAAGAAAAGAGGTGAATCACAGACACAAACCCTCCAAGGGGTTTTAATGAAGAAAAGATCTGAAACTTCAAGTAAGTTTAAAAAGACTGGTTATTTTCCACACAGATCTGGTTTTACCAGCACGAGTCCAAGGTGGTCACATTATGTACAAGCGTTCAAACCATCGGAAAAAATCATATGAAACCTGAGAACCATTCTAGTGAACAATTCCATCATACTTGTCTCATTAAATAAATGTTAAACACACACAGAGATACTACTTTTAAATATTTCTCATGGTAGGCTTTTCCGCAGCTTTCTAGCTGTTAAGTCAGATTTTTAGGCTCAAAATCAAATAAGTAAGGAAGTATAAGATAAATCTACTTAAATTCTACATGCATACATTAAGACTTACATTAACACAGCATTCCACCTGACTGTGAGTAGTCACAGGATCAGTGCTTTAGACCTTCAATTCATCCAGTTCCCCTGGACTCAGAAGAAATAAAATCAAACCATTAAACCACTTCAAAAAAATGTCTAAGGGAATTTTTAAAAACCAAATGATTATTTTAAACTCGGTTGCATTCAAATTCAGATTCAGATGCTATATTCCAAAGAGGATAAAATGTTCTCCCATCTCACATCTCCATTTGGAAGAAACTGCATTCTGAAACAAGGGGTTTTCTTTGACTCATTTTTTAGCAGCAATGTAATCAGGCATTAAGCTGCATTTAAAATTCAACTTTTTATGGGAACTTCTCTGAAAAAAATGCATTTCAGTGGCGAAGGAAAATATTTCTGAGGCAAACAGATTTTTGTGCAAACATCTTTCTGAACCTTTCAGCATTTTTGATTATTAGAGAAGCAGAAAGGAAAATTAATTGGAAGGCAGTACCGCAAAATCATTCAAACATCTCCACATAATTACAACTACAGCAGCAACATGGTAGGACTGTACTATTGCTACTGCAGTAAATAAAGCAAGATATTGCAGTAAATCCAAAATTATTAGATTTAAACTCATGACATTGGATATTCATTTTAGACCTACTGGATTGTATTAGATATGTATTTTAAGTCTCTTAAATGCTTATATATTAGATTTATAGGAAATATCTTCTTTTAGAGAAAGGACTGCAGAAAAAACATACCTTGTAAACAACATTCTTAATGTCATTTCTGTATGTCATTTTGCAGAAAAAAAATATTTTAAAATGACAGACATTTGTTTCCTCAGAACATAACAATGAATGAGACTGGTGTAGCACAGGTTTCCTTAGGACGGGTTTAAGATGATCCCACGATACATGAGTAGAGTGGATTTCACTGGTCACTCCTCATTAGTGCCAGCAAAGTTTTTAAATAACACTTCACTATCACAAGTGCCGTATCTGTTGCTATTTAGAGAACTCTTTAAAAAGTATTAGTAGTTTTGTTTATATCGGTCTTCCATGGCAGTATGCACCCACTTATGCAAGCCTTCTTGAAACACAAAATCACAATACATTTAAAACATGTCTAAAAACATTAAATATTTTTCTATGTATATAAATTATCTATTACAGACTGAATACATTATTTTGCACCCTTCCAGATGCAGACATTGTGTATACCATTTCTTGGCAGAAAGTAGCTACTCTCTTCCCTTCAGTAGTACATGCTCCCTTTCTTTGCTGTCTGAAAGAGATGCAAAATTAAACCTGTCCTTAAACTGGAACCAAGACGAAATAGTGCCCAACTAGTGCCATATTTTCAAACTACTACAACTATGGAAAGTTTCATAGTTGAAGGAAAAAATAAAACATTATCTCGGTAGGTCATTGTTCAGGTTTCCGTGAAGAAGTCCTAGAGGAAGGGAAAAAAGGCTGGGTTTTGCAGTGGTGCTGTTTGGTGGTGTTAATATTACAACTGTCTGTTCCAGACAGAGTGCAGGTCAAATAAAGACAGGTTTGCAAAGCATAAAATCTATAACAATATACACAATTGTTCAGGCATCTCTGACAATCTCACCTTCATTAGGCCTTCTCTGTGTTCAACACATACAAGGGGATTCCCATGAACACCATTTTTAAAAGAACAATTTATAGCCAAGGGACCAGTGCATTTTTTTCTGAGAAAGAATTGTATCTACCAAAACAAATACAGTGCTTGAAACCACAGAAAATAACATCAACTCTCATACCAGAAATAGGTTTAGGTTTTGTCTTTGTGCTTACACATAAAATTGAAACTTTAAAGGACAAGAGGCATTTTTGAATGGAATATTCGCTTTACAGTTCTTATGTTTATTAAGTCATATAATCATATGCCAAAAAAAATGTTTCCAGAAGTGTACCAAGAAAATAATTTTTAGAAGGGATTTATATTAGCTGAAAATATTTGTTGTTCTTTGGAACTGTCTAGCTAAGGCATTTACAGAATATGGAACATAAGAAATATCCCAATCTTATACTTTCTTTAAATAGAAGATCTAAATACAGCATATATCATGGCTTGATGTAGTAAAAAATAATTTTTGCACATTTTTTGTTCTCTTAAATTCTTTGTTACCTGGTTTAGACATACTACTTAAATTTGGACACATGCAGTTACACGTGTGTGTTTAGAGGTACAGACTTAAATGCATGATTGACATACAACCATATGCAATATATTCATACAATTTTTGACATGCTTCCAAGAAGCTGATTTTGTGTATTTATGTAGCAGATGGAGCATTTGTTTGCATTTTCCCTTCTATAAAACAAAGACTCTAAGACTTTGTCAAACTGTTGTTAAAGGGTAACATGTAAATATATTGAAATTATATGGAAATCTGTGCTTATGGCCTTCTAGAAAAAAACACAGGATTAATGTGCCTCATTAAATACATATATTTTATAGCATAAAAAGTTCATAAACCAAATACAGCCTCTGCTTCTTTAAGTATTACCATAATGTCATTCATATTTCCATAAAACTAAGAAACTGGGTTTGCTTTCCTCATTAGATAGAAATGTTTTATATGTTTGATAAATTTTTTAAATCAAATTCCCAAGCAAAACCAAGTGGACCTGACAGAATGTCAGTGGTGTGAGGACAGCTGAAACAGCTGAACATGTGATGATACAACGGGGCTCAGCCTCCTCCCCTGTACAGAAAGATATTTAACTAAAAAAATCACTAGCCTCAATGTTTACCAAAAGAAGGAAAGAGAGAAAGAAGGAAAGAGAGAAAGAAGGAAAGAGAGAAAGAAGGAAAGAGAGAAAGAAGGCAGGAAGGAAGGAAAGAGAGAAAGAAGGAAGGAAGGAAGGAGCAAACAAATCAATCCAAGAGTGAAAAAGTTTTTTGAAAGTAAGTTTAACACCCAGACATAGTGAGGTGTCTATGTGTGTGCATGTATGTGTATTATGCATGTACATACATGTCTGTATCTATGTACTAAATGCACAACTTTATTTTAGCTATGCCTTGAAACAGTTTTGTCTGGAGCGTTGCAGTTTCTGTCCACAGGGAGTATGAATGAAGATCTTTAACAGAGGTACGTATTTTATTGTTATGTGGTTGGCTGGCATCCTCTGTTCTGACCATCCATTCTATAAACCATCCCTTTGCAGATACGGCTTAGTTATTTGAGTTCTGGAGTTATGGTACTTCTCTCATGCTACTCTGCCTATCCACCTCCATGTGTGGATAAATCCAACACTTCCAAAGGAGAAGGAGAGTAGCATAGGTATTTCCTGTCATTAAGAACTTTTGACTTGGACTTGATCAGCATCCTATCAACATCTTATTCTTTTTCATCTGTGTAAGAGCCAAAAATAATTGGCCCTTTTTCTCTTAAAGTATCTAAATAAGATGAAACATGGACTGCTTCCTTAATGTGCCCATCTCCAGATTAAAATAAATAAATAAATAAATATTTAAATCCATGCTCTTATTTCCTTAAAAAGTCTTGTTTAAAAATTGATTAATGTCACTATGTAATCTAACAGTTCTCTGTTTTCAAGTATGGTGTTGAAGGAGAGAAACCCTTAAGTCTTTTTCCTCCCCTCCTGCCATGGTCATGAGCACAAATAGCACCTATTGTCTGTTAAGATTCCATTTATGGACTACCAGCAGCATGACTTTTGCATTGTACCTGTTTATATTGCCTTCAGATTTGTTAGCATACCCTGAGCTCTTTGCTATTTAAACTGAAACTAAAGTGATAAAAATCTCGTTTTTGATACTTTTTTCTCTATATCCTCACATGTTATTTATCAAAAATCTCTTTAATTTCCTACAGTGACATTAATATTTCAAACAGGAAAAAATAAATTAAAGGTATTTTTCTATGGGGAGAACAGATTATTCTCCATTCCTTCAGCAGTGCAAGCCACAACACTGTTATGGTGTCTGTGGTTAGCAGTCTGTGCTTGTCAATGTACATAGTTTTGGATGTCTTCTAATTGCAACTTTAACTCTGCATTTCTTGTATTAGACTGTTTAATTTTGGGACAACAACCATTTCATAGATTTCAACATTTTTCCTACATTCTTATATGTACTCTCAATCTAATTTTAAGGCAAAAATCAGCAAACAGGAATGTGGTTTTGCTTGTCTGTGATATTTTTCCCAGTGAAAATGTGCCAGATGAAAAGCCCAGTGAAAAGTGCCAAGGAGAAGGCAGATTATAGGACTAACAGAAGTCTTTAACCCATTTCAGCTTAAAGCAGTGGGCATCTTTTTGCCATCATTGATCTGGATGCCTACTGAGAATCTCTCTTTTCTGGTGAAGAAACAAGACCATGTATTGATACCATTTCTTGTTAATTTTCATCCAACATCCACAGTTTTTCCTCTCTTTTCCTGTGGTCTGAGATAATATATTCACTCAGAATCAATACATCGTAAGAAGTCCAAAGTTTTTAACCACATCTCAAATGCAAGAGATACAAGGAGCAAAACCAAACCATCTACTACCTACTGCTCAAGTGCCCCACTGTATAAGTGACACTTTGACTCTGCCATTTAAAAGAAAAAAAACAAACTACTTATAATTTACAAAGAAAGCCAATCGATAAATGAAGTGTCGCTTATCAGCAGCGGTGCTGGCAGGGTGACATTCCATTATCCTGCCAGGCATGTTGCAATCTCACACAAGGAGCCATGGAGGGATGGGCTCTGTGGCAGCTCACACCCTCCTCCCCTGCCCTGACCCCATGCGCCCCTTCCTCCGAACATGCTGCCGGCCCTGCATCCATATGCAGTTTTGTCCCGGTGCGCAGGGCTGGCTGTTGTGATGGCGTGGTGTCACTTGGGCTGGGTGACAGCCAGTTCTCCACAGACAGCGCTGTCAGAGAATCACAGACTTTCACATGTACAAGCGAAATTAACTTCTGTTAGTCTGACATTTTCTGCAATCAATACTCACAGGGTCCTTGTCTCTGGGATCAAAATTCATAAATCAAAAGCAGAAAGCATGAAATAAGGTATTTGATAAATCCATTAACTGAAGTGGAAGTGTACTTCCGTCACACTGTTTAAAGACTACAGTAGCGCTGGCAAAAGGGGGAGAGATCTAACAAACATGTTAAGTGAAGTGCTGGCTTTTGTTTGTTTGAATATATGGCTCAATCTCACCAGCTGAAGAACTTTATGCCTAGGCAGCAAACAAGTTGGCTTCTTGGACTCCATTCTGTGCACACTGACTTTGGGAGGCAGAAAACCACCAGCTAACCATTTTCTGATGGACAATCCTCCCACTCCAGAGCAATCCAAGTTTAAGACAAAACTGCATAGCAAAACTGAACGCCACTGTAAACCACTTTGAATTCACTAAAGGTGCGTGAACTTAATGTGCTCATCATTGCTTCAAAAGTTACAAGGAAGTCCAAAATAAGTGCCAAGAAGACTTTTGTTACCTCCTTCAGGTCAAACACCCAAGTGCCTCCTAAAACCCCAGTGACCACATGCAAGTGCCATTTGGTACCCAGGAATCTTTTAAGAAAAAAAGCAGTCTGTAACGCTAAACCAATTCATTCAGGCTTCACTAACTGCAATTTCCACACTGCAGGCAAGGATGACTCTAAAAGCCAGCGAAGGCTGAGGAGCAGCACATGCCCTCCTCCCCATTCACATGCACAGTCCTGACTGAGAATAAGAGGGGCAACCAGAGGCTGAGGGCACTGGAAAGGTCTGTTGAACTGTAGTAGTTTCTGTAGTGATGGTTAACGTGATGAAAAATGCAAATAAATAAGTCTCCAAGAACTGTATGCCTCTTTTTCTCAGCTGATAACTGCAAAATGTTCTAATAATAGTCCAAGGTGACAAAAAGCAAAGCCTTGCTGTTATTGAAACCTCTTACTATTGCTTTATCCTGAAGCCCGTTTTGAGGGGAACATTGTGCTTTTAACACAGGATTAGCTCTTAGAATTCTTATGAAACTTAAGGTAAAATCAAATTGTAATATCAAGTCCTCTCTCCCTGCAAGTCAGTGGTGTTTGAACACAGGGCCATATCCACAACTGGTGTCATCTAGTCTGGGTCTCTTCAAGTGACAGTAGTTCTCCAGCAGCTAAAAATGCATCCCATGGTTCGCATACTCTTAAAATTTACTATAAAAAGATATATCTGTATATCTGTATTTTCAGCTGTGATTTGTGATAAAGAATTAGTGGCAGAGGTTTACATTTGAACACAAATAGTATTATTTTAACAGGACTACTCTTTGAAGAATGTATCATAACTGTGTTTGCTGTGATTGAAAACAGCAATGCTTGCTTGATAAGGAAACTGCCTAATGGCAAAACCTTGTACCTATAATGTGATATAAAAGGGAGCAGCAGACAAATTACTTTTATTAGACCATTTCTTTATATCACTTCAAATACCATGACAATCCATTTTCCTTCTTTCATGCTATAAAAAGAAGACAAACCAGCTGATTTTCTGTATGACAAAATCTTCTTTAAGCATTGCTTCTAAGTATAACTGCATGCTATCAATGAACTTCCTGTTTTATAGTTTCTGAAATTATGAGAACAATATTTTAAGCACATCTTGTTCTATATTTAGTCACTACCTATCAACGAATAGTTTGATTTTGCTTTCCTCTAATTACAAGCTAGCCAATAATTAGAGCAGTTTTTTTCTATACAGATCTTCTGTCTTCTAAATCTGTCAATAGTTGTGATTTTCTAAGAGTCTGAATGTACTGTAATAGACCGATGAGAAAGATTTTTTTTTCTCTTATGTACATTCAATAAAGTTTTCCCCCTATCACTTAAAGAATTCTATTGTTTTCTTTTCTGCTTTGGATAATACAGGTCCCCTTGAGAAAAACCCTGTTAATAGAATAGAAGTCTGCATTTTCCTTTAGAGAATAAAATTATTGGGCATGTCTAACTTACCTGACTGTCTAGGGGAAGAAAGATTTGTATTTATAGTTAGAAAATCACCCTTGTCATAAAACTGTTCTAAACTTAACTAAAAGTTAGTAATATATAAGCCCCTGATATTTACTATTCTATAAAACATCTACATTTTTGGGAGCAAAATCTTTCTGAGTTTGGTTACAAGTAACATTTAACCTTACTTCTCAAACGCATCTTTTTTCAGGAATGTTTTCAGTGGTTTCTCAGGAACTCTGAGATTCCAGACACTATGTCTTTCCACAGTGGGAGCTGAGAAGTTATAGCAGCTACTCATCCTTTGTGGCTTCCCAAACAACAAGATCCCCATCCCTTAAAACTGTTGGTCCGATTCTTGGTCTGCCTGTCTGGCAGGTGACTGGCAGGCAGAGCATCCTGGGAAGCTGGAAGCCCATCCACCACTGGAAAGCCAACAAGCCAAAAAATTTAATTTTTCATTTTTCCCAAAACTGTTCTGTCATAAATATGTGGCTTTTTTTCTGCAGGAAGTAAATCTATTTTCCATTCAGCTCTTTTCAGTAGCTGCTACTGAAGAAGGAATCCGTACTCCTGAAAGTGCTTTCACTTACTAAACCACAAACTTCAGTAAGTCCACTCACAGAAGAATAAGAGAATTTATGTCGTTTGATACAGTCAGCATGGTTGGGAACTTGGAAACATATCCTGAGGTTTCTGGATCTGGATCCAGGATCATTAATTGATCCACACCTCTCCAGAAGAGCAAGGACCTAATCGAAAATAGGGTAGAAAGGGGAACCATTCATAGCTTGCTCTTCTGCTCTCCCTGCTGCAAAGTTGACTTCTCGTTTTCCCAGTCAAACTAGTATGAGAAAAATTCCTTCCTTTTGCTTATATACCTCATTGTCATACAAGACACTTAAGTCTAGGGAAGATGATTCTTCAGTGCATAGCTGGTTTTTGTAACATGAAGATGTCTTGTATCTCTGAAGAGCTACTTAGGAGCATGTATGAAAAAACACACTCAGGAGCAATCTTACTACCTAACAAGCACCTAACAAGTGGATATGTTTCAACATTTGACTCTAAATACCCCCAGTTTTCAAAATATATGTAAAACTACAGTGAGGTTTTAATTTTTACTAGAACTGTATCTTTCCAGTGTTTCTTTAATCCTCTGTAAAACATGGTGGACTGTAAATTTTTAGGCTATGTTCTGTAGAAAAGGAGACAAGTGATTTCTGTTAACATTATCCAGTACAACATGATAACATTCTTTAGGTATGGTATGTTAAACCCAGAAATCTTCCAGTGGAAACTTACATTGGCCAGCAATGCTTTGACTGAAAGATGCATATTTTGCTTTGGAATTTAAGAACATGATCAGTCAAACTTTTTATAAATGCATATCATAAACTGACTTTTTTCTTATTTTATATACTTTTTATGCTTAATGAAGAATCTTAGCTGTTGCTAAGTTGTACAAGTAGACACCTACAAGCCACGTATTTGCAAATCTCTTGAGGCTTGTTCAATAAAACAGTGAATTCCTGCAACAGGAAAGATCGCTTCAAAGATCTTGCACTAATGAAATATGAGAAGTGACTAATTTAACTTCCCATTGCAATGTCCCATTTGTTAGCGGAGGATCTTTTCCTTTTCATTAAAAAAATAACCAAAACATCATGACAATGGAAATGGGAATAATTTTTTTTCTGTACAGAAACCCAATAAAATTACACTGATAAACCTAGTAGCAAGTTTTCATCACAAATAGCTTAATTTTTTGCTGTTCCTTTTGAGCAAAATATTCTGCTAGCTCTTTGATTCTAGTAATGAATACTACCTCCTTCTAATAAGCTCTCCTTACCCTTCAAAAGGGAAGGCTCAAGTGCCCTTTTTTATTTGGGGGGACATCTAGTGGTATGTGCTGATTGTATATACTAAACAAAACCTTACTAAACACACGCTTCCTGCTGAATTCTATACTATAGTCCCAAGAAAATCTCTGGCAGCAGCAATCACTAATATCAAAGCACCTTCTGCTTTGTCTTGCATTTTCTTATACAGATTGCACTGAAGATAAAAGTTAGACAAGATAGATGCTCACAGTCTATGTGGATGCTGAGACCTTTGTAAAAGTGAGGAGGAAAAGAGGAGAGTCTTATTGTAAACACAAGTGCAGAAGAGCTCCAGTAGTCAGAGCATTTGTCACAGAAAAGCAACAAGAAGATTAATTAGGGGATGAGAAGATTCATGATGAAAGTGTGTGCCTCCATGCAGAGAGAGTCTCCCTTGGGTCTGGAAGATCAGAGATGAGAGAGTTTTCTTCCTTTCTGTTCTAGGCCCCTTTAATTAAAATTCCTACAAAAGATAAAGGTTTACAATTTTGATTTGGGGTTTTGGTGTGTCTGCTGCTATAAAGCAAATAAACTCATCTGGTATCCACCCATATTTCTGAGAATCTCCCCATTTTCCCTTTCTTTTTCTCCACACATACTTTTTCAAGCAGCTTTATGCCTCCATCATGCAGGAGAGAGGCTCCTCACTTCCCTCATGCTTCCAGTGCTTTTCCTCAAGTAGTCTCATCTCCATTACTGTGCTACTGGTCAGAGTAGACAGAGAGAACCGACATACGAAAATAGTTACCCTCTCTGAAGAGTGTTTATAGTTCACTACTCTTAACTGTACCTTATAGCTTCCCTAAAATTTAAATGTAATGTGCTGGTTCTCACTTGGCAAGAAATATGGGAATCTATGAAAATAATCTTTCATTTGTATTTCACTGGACACAGCTGTTCTAAAAACACACAAGCAGGTCAATAGTCTTTACTATACTTTCATTTCCTAACCTGAAACAAAGGAATAACAGTGAACCGTTATTTCAGCATCTGCAGTATTCCCTAGCCAAAGTGCAGGGGTTACATCAATACTGAAATAGAGATATCTAGTAGTTTAGGGCAAGAATGCTTTGTTTTCTTGTAAGTATATAAGTAAGTCATGCTGTATTATGACTTTTGAATTCTCTAGAGTTTCACAAAGCCTGTTAACATGACTATGGTAGTTACTTAAATGCCCGTGGCATAATAAAACAGACAGCCCTTAATTTTCTTTACTTTTTTAGGAATAGCTTTGCAAAAACAAGGATGAAGGAAAGACTTGCATCTTTGCACAACCAAAACAAAGCTGCAAAGCTAATACAGATCTTTCTTTGAAAACCCGCTATCTCCTATGCCTTTGGAGGCAGGAGAATGCCAGGCAAGCTCCAGGAAGCTCCTGCAGTTCCGCTTTCCACCCTGCCCCAGCACGCAATGCTGCTGCCAGTCTGCAAGTGCTTACAAGACATGTCAGGAGTTGTGGTGGTTTATTACCTTTTTTACACACATACAGCTCACAGTTCTGGGGAGGGATGAGAAACCGCAGACCGGACATACTACTGTGCATGAAGGCTATATACTAGTGGTTCTTGCCTCTTCCTTCATCCCTAAATGAGTAGCTGACAGGCCTGATGGCAGACTATGAAAAGAAGATTATAATGATAAAGTATTTTAACCTAGAAACAACAAAGTAGGTGGGAGTCCACAACCTCGATGTAGCTGTTGCAAGCATCTGAACACATTACCTGCTCCAGCCTCGGGCTCAAGCAGAAAGGGAGGCTGGTAAAGCATGAGAGCTATTTGCAAACATTTTAAAGCACTGTGGTGCCAGTCCTGAATTTGAATGGAAAACCATGAGAGAGCTATGCGAGAGCTTTAACCCACTGGGTATGACAAGCAGGGGAGGAGCTGCTCCTAACCTGCTAAACTGGTATCTAAAGTAATTTGGCAATGCCAGCAAAATGCTTAATCCCTCTCATTGTAACTTTCTAGCCATTTAATATCTACTTCAAGGAGCCCTGCTTTTTGCTAGTAGAAACATTCACATAGTCATGCAGCAAACGAGATCTGGTTGGAAGTGAACATGTTCCCCCCCAAAATAACAGGTTTTAATGTGTATCTGTTGCCTGATTCAGTTCCCTAAACTGAGACAGAAGCCTTATGCACAAAAAAAGAGACAGTGGGGAGCAGCCCAATGCAGATTTCTGCACTGATTTTTGGGAGCAAAGAGAGGAGGAACCCCTCCTGTTGGCAGAGCTTCTGCCGATGCTTGCTAAAAGTTATCACAAAACTATGACCTTTTTGTGCTTAAAAAAAGCGTGATTAGGGGGTATTCCTGCTCTTGATGCTAATCCTTTTCAGCCACGTGTTGCTCTGTGATTGCCACGATGCAGGTCTTGAGTGCTTGCAGAGAGTGCCAGAGCTCACACACACACACTGGACTCACGTTTCAAGGGTGCTTCTGACTTTCACGTGTGGACACTGTGTAGTGTAAAGCAGTTTTGAAATTCAAAACCAAGCTAAATCAAATGTATTTTACCTTACCCTTACTGCATACCAACAGAAGTTAAGATTTCAGTAAGAAATGGGAATAAAATTGCGCTTACAAGAGAATCAATTCATACGACATGAAGCACACTTTTCTCACTATGCTTATCTTGATAACTATATGCTGACTTAATTTTTCTTCCTTTAGGTAGTCTAATGTTTTAAAGGCTTTTTCCAATCTGTGATTGAATATTTATTTGAGCTGATACCCCATGAACCACCTGAGCACATTTAAATGCCATCCACCACATAACAAACACTGATTTCCTGCTAGGAGATGAAGGAACTGCAGCAGCTACACTGTGTTATTGTACCACAGTGGCAGGCTGCCAATATGTTCATTCACATTTGTAATTTCTGTCACTTGTGTAAAAGACTAACAATCATGTGTTATTAGAATCAAATATTTTGATAAAAACTCAAATGTTTATCCAAGACAATGGCATCATCTTCCTTGAAATTCTGTGATGAAACATTCCTCTGTTAGGCAAACAGTAAAAAAATGAACACAAAATAAATACCTGGTTATACATTTACTCGTAAGCTTTTTTTTTTTCTATGGTGGGGAAACAGTTTACTGGCCACACACCCCCACCCCCCACCCCCCTAAATACTGTGTGGTATTTTATGGTATTTTTGCATTGTTGGATGACTGTTCTCCTAGTTAAGTCATGTCTTCTTCACAGAAACAGAAAACAAGTGCATCAAAATAGCAAATCTTCTTCTGAGCTGAGACCAACGTAGTTTTTTTAATAAAGTGATGACTTTCAGTTCCCATGTAGACCTGCGATAATGCAATTGCCTAGAAAGGCTGCTATTGTTACAGCTACTATGTAGATAATGAATGAGTGCGACACAAGATACTAGTGAAGTGGAAAACAAGGGGTTGTTAGCACAGTCCCCATGTTCTCTTTACAGGACAATTAGAGACACTCTGTGTTGTCAAAACACTTTTCAAGATTTAGTCACAGGTTTGAGGTAATCTACCTATGATTAGTACTGGCAAAAGGTGAACTTCATTTTCTAAAAGTGTGCAAGTGTTTTAGCATAATTAGTTTAAAATAGCAAATGTTATCTATATTTATTAGAATTTCATTACAAATAGAGATACAAATTAAATGCAAATAAGTTTTCTGCCTGTGCCATTTCAAAGTTTTCATTGTCTATACAGAGGAATTTAGACAGTACTTAAGTGGATTCTGCATATAATGGGCTGCTTGCAGGAAAAGAAGGGGGACTATATACTTGGACAGCGCTTTCTTGCTGCACTATATCTTCAGTATGTGGTGGCATATGGCGTGCATGCCAACCCATCGTTTATCACTTACATCTCTTCTTTAAAGAAGCTGAGGTGGAGTACGGTAAACAATGTGCATACAGTTCTGAAGCACAACTCATTTGCACAATTATTTTACTGTTTTTTTAAAATTTTTTACTGTTTTGATTTTATTTATTCTTATGCATGCAATTATGTTAAAAGTTAATTGGTTTACACCTACAGTAAAAAAGCCTAGAAAACTTAACTATTCCCCCATGTTCAAATTCTTAATTTTTTCCCTACTCTAAGGTCTATGCCTTTAACACATGCTGCTCTCATTATAAACCTAATCCTAAGGCTAAGAATAATTTGTTTTTCTAAAAGAAAGCTTTATTTATCAGTCAAAAGCTATCTAAGCATTTAAGAACCCTACTGTCTGTCTTAGTCTTTGGTCTGTGGATGCAAGGGAACTTTAAAACATGATCTTCAGTAGCAGATCATCTGAGTAGCAACTTGCGGGGACCTTGTTTAAGGGTGTCTCTTTGAAACACAGCATGCATGCTGCCACTGCACCCATTTTCTTTCTGCAGGGTAAGCTTGCCACCGTATGGAAACCACATGGATTACTTAGCGGAGGTTGGGCTAACACTGATAGCGTAACTAGATTTTCTATCATCTCAATTGTAAAACGTCTGATGGAAAAGAAAATACACAGTACAACTGCAGGAGAGGAAACGTGGCTCTTTGTGAACCCGCCTTTGTACTTTAATACCAGTTTGAGTCGTCCATTCAAGGCTGAGTCCTGAATGGATATTAGCTAACCATTTTTATGTTAAGGACAATCAACTCTGATTAGTGGTTTCAATAAGTACAAATGCTCAACAAGTCAAATGTGGATACAAATTTGGTGTTTGACTTTCCTTTTTTTTTTTCTACTTGCACTAGAAGGACAGATCAGACTCCAATTCTAGTGATACTGCTTAAATAACACCATTTTATTTAAGGCAGTAACATCAGATTTACAGAAGGGTAGTCTAGTTACAACTTTCTTTCCCTAGAGTGCTCAATATTTTCCACACAAACAATTTAAGAAGTTGTTTGACACTTGGAATTCAAATATATTACTACTAGGGGCATGACACAAGACTTACAATCACAATTAATGGCATGTCAATACTTTTTAAAGAAAAATATTGATGTCCAATGGGTAATCAGGCACTTACTAGATACTATGATCATCTTTCAATGAATGCCATCCATCTAAATTGGGCACTGAAATTACATGTAAGTTTTGGAGTTGAAAGTGCAAGAAAAAGTATGGAATAGCACTGAACTAGAACATACAGAATAGGCAAGCTAGTTTATCTTGCAGATAACACCTCTAGGAAATAGCCTCATAGTTCATAAAAATGGCAAAAAACCCACTAGGTTTTCAAAGGAGTTGGAATGAGAGGGCAAGTGTATTATCCTTTTTTTTTTTGCTCATAATTTTCCAAAATGAAAAAAAAGTTTTTTCAACTCAGTAGCCTATTTTCATCACTATATATAGATGTGTACAATTTAGCAATGTTTTCATATATAACATAAATATGTATTCATCTTCATTCTCCATTATGATTTCAAAGCAGGTTTTGCTATCAAATTTTCACAAATAAAGAATAGCACTTCATTAGATTTATCAAAATTTACTGTTTTTATTTACAGTCAGAGATGACCAGCCTTTAAAAACCTGGTTCTCTGGCCAAAGCTTTCCCACTTTTCATCAGTGATTTCTGCCTACTTTTTAAGCTCTAAAGCTTTTAAGTCAGTATGGCATAAAACTGTTCCTCCCCAAAAAGCAATGAACACTGTCAGTAGGTAGTACTGATAGTTCAATTAATAGAAAAAGCTCTTCCACGTACCTGTGACAGAGGGTAAAAAACACCAGCTATCCACATAGTTGATGCATTCTGCTTCGTATGTCATCACACACAGAGGTCTATACTCAAGGCTTCATTCATCACACTGGAGTCATGCAGTTCAATATTTGTATTTTTTTTTCTTTTTTGAAAATTCGTGCGCAGATATGTTTTAGTGCATGGGAACTATCAGACTGCCATATAATTTTCCAAGAAACTGATGAAATACTATGATTATCAAATTGAAACATGAAATAGGAGATAGTGAAAGGTATGATTATAACATAGTTATATTAAACTCCCAGTGACAGCAACGTTTACCTTTTAAAATAATGGTGATGGTGAAAAGACTTCTGAAAAGTTTACCATTTTCACGGGTTTTTTTTAGAATGAAACCTTGAATGTAAATGATTCTGACTATAAATTGTTTTCTTCTGAAAGCAAAAAATAACTACCACGTATTTTTCAGTTACATTTTTATAAACTATTTTCATCTTGGTGTCAAGACATTTTATGGAAAAATATCAGAACATAGATTTAAAGCACAGAAAGAAATAAAACATCTAGACAATTAGCAAAATTCTTTTTTTTTCCCTACATATATCCCATCACTGAAAAAAAAAAGTAAACGCCTTATTCCTTCCCTGAAAGATTTCTTCATTAAAAAAGGAAGATTTTTTCCTTGAAGGGACAAGTAATGCTTCTCAATTTTAATGTTAATTACTTGCCAGATTATAATTTCTATGGAATTGAATTTGAGTTCCATATTAATATTGAATGAATTAACTAAGACTAATTTAATTGTAATGAATACCAACACATTTAATGATGATTGGTTGCTTATTTTTTTTAAAAAATGGATAATAAACATTCTAATTTTCTGAGGATTGCTGTTGACAATTTTCATTTTGTTTTATTTGTATACCAAATGAAAAAGTACCTTGAGGGATATTTTTCACCTCACCTGAAAACCTTATCGATTGTGACTGCTCTTTGGAGATGCTGAAAAATTTTCCATGTGGTTTTAAACAGTGTCAGATTTTGTATCTCGGCTTTGTTTAAAAACTTGTCTAACTTCACCAAAATTAGTGATACTTCCCTAGATTTGCATTTCCATAGAAGAAGCAAAAACCTTTCCCATGGAAAAGGAATAAACAAGAATTCTCTTTCTTTGGGCAGGGTGGCAGAGCTATGCTAACAAAACCAAAAGGCTAGGAAATAATTTGAGAAACTAAATTGGGAAACTAAATAAAATCTTGTAGGGTCACAATACTAAGAGAGGACCTGTAACTCTTTTCCATGCAACTTGCCTTCTTTCCATGTTTTGCTAGTATGTTTTTATACCTGGATTTCAGCAAAATCTGCAGCACTGGGAATCACTATATGCTTTTTCACCTTATGTCACTAATGCTCAGAGCAACTCTAGCCAATTCGATGTTTTAAATACAGCAAAAAGAAAAGGAAGAAAACTGAACCAAATCAAACAGATCAAAACCACAAGTTAAGCAGGCTGGGGTAAAAGAGCCCTCTCCTAGCACAAGCAGCATGATGTGGGGACAAAAACCTCACTAGGAATCATCCAACTTTACTCAATCTATATGTGACTAATCTCACTGAGAGAAGGGCTTTCTCCTTTTAGAGAGGACTGCAGGATCTATCTTCAGTCCTCAAAAAAATCAGCTAGAAAAAGGCTCTCAGGACCCACATGCCATCATTACCGCACTGCTGGTAATCTCTTTGGTGGCCCCATGGAGTTGCCTATTGTTGTTCATTGATCCCACAGAAGGCTGCAAAAGAAAATAAATCTACACACTTCCTGGGTTTATGATCTCCATCTTTCCTATGAAAAAGCAGAAAAAAATGGTTCCCCAGAGATAATCCACTATCTGGGGGAGGAAAGAGGGAAAAGACTATCATATTTATAGTCTTTACTACTGCTATTAAACCAACTCACAAGAGTCCCAAATACAGACCCATAAGTATGCCATAGTTCTTCTGGAGCAGTTTATAACTGGTAACAACTGCCAACATACACACTGGCTGTGTTATGAATGATAGTTTTGTAAAGCAGCATATTTATTCAATCTATTTATTAGGATCAGCACCTCACAACAGCATAGCATTTGGTAATGACTATGGAGATTAGCAACAAACTACTCATTCAAGCAATTTGCTACCAGAGAAGTCAGTTAGTGATAACTGAATATGAACTGACCACTTTTAAAAGTGAAAAAGTTTGACTACAAACTCTAACCAGGCTGTTTAAATACTCTGACATAGGCAAGATATCCTTCCAGAAAGGCACTAAAAATATTCTGCTTTCTTGGCCTAATCTTTGCTTATCATAACTTCACTGAGGAAAAAAATGTTATGAATCATTACTTATTGATTGCCTTAAGTGCACTTCTTAGAGTGTGATAGCATAGCATGATCATATCTGTTCGCAAAAAGTAGTGTAAGCAGATGCCTACCTCAAAACCTATCTTTATTATTTATGCAATTAAGTGTGTGGCTGCATAAAGCTCTGTGCATATGAGCAGTAATATTATACCATCCTGACGTGGGTTTCACTGCTGTATAAATGAAGCCCATATTAAATTTACAAAGGTTACAAAACCATTAGCACTGATGGCTTTTAAGGAGTAAACATTCACCATGACTCATACTTTGTTCATTTGTGCCATTTGGAAATTAAGTATTCTTAATTGCTGTAATGCACTGCAAGTTCCAACGCTTCTCAGTGACGGAGGCACGTAATTCCCCTGTAATTTGAGTAAAGTATTCTAATTGATTAATTGAGTTTTCTTGTAAGATTGCACAGGAGTTTTAGATGCAGGAAGGTTATCCTTGTTCTATGTAACATAAAAATGCTTGAACCTGCAATATAACGTAATGTTATCGGTGCTGGGTGAAAGTACACAGCAATACAGTCTAAATGAGATGACCATTTTTGCTGGCAACAAGTGGCTTATACTTTACATCAAACATGCACTATGGGAGGTGAGAGGAGATAAAAGCTTTTTTTTAATGCCATTTAACATTTGCTGTCAACCTTGTTCCTTGTGCTGCCTATCATTTATAGGATCAATTTTTCTTTTGTTTTTGTTTTACCTGGTGTAATACTTCTCACTGCATAAAAACAAGGAGCAGGAAAATCCTGACGTAAACAAACAAGAAAATGTTAAGGAGATTCATCCATGTTAGGTAGACTTCAAAAATGGCAAAAGAAAGAGTGGGAAAGAAAGAAAGGGAGGGAGGAAAAAAGCCTGCATTTGGGGAAAAAAAACCCCAAACCTAAAGTTTATTTTTTGCTTAAAAAAATGTACTCCTCCACAATTAAGTTAGCAAAGTAAATTACTAGCAAAACCATACTGTCACCAGTTGATTTAACTGACCCAAACCCAGGCTAGCTACAGGATCACCCCTGAATTTCCCTTGTTGTTATGGAGAGCTGCTTAAGCTACTTATACTCCAGGCTTTAGAAGGTAGGAGCTAAAATACACACATGGACTCTGGAAATTATTTCATACATCAAAATAAACCAAACTGAACATTTATTGACTTTGTTAGGATTTTTCTTACTAGTTTCTGTCATTCTTTTTAGAAAAAAAGGTTAATTACTATTGGATTTTGAGGTAGAGAGTGTTAATATTTCCAGCACATCACAGGCCATTATAAAGTTTACATTAGATAAAAGGTAAAACACGTACAAATATTAAGCTATGAGTAAAGCTTTCAAAGACATGGCCATCGATAAAATAACTGCATATTTGGTCTGTGTTTTAGCTGAAATGTGACATCAAATATAAATAAAAATTTGTTTTGACAGCATTTACTGCCTTTTGTCACAATCGAGGAAATGCTCGAATATCTGCAGCTCCCCCTGGACCAACAGATATATTGTTCTACAAATCTCATCTATCTTAGGGAAATTTCAGAGATCTAGAATGGTCTCAGAGAACATCTTTTCCCCTCCCTCCTTCTTCTGTCTTTGCTTTCCTCTCCTAAGGCTTTGATTTCCTCAGAACCATGCTGAAAACACTTTGTTTAAGTGGCAAATCATCCCTGTTTTAGAGTAGGGATGTTGATTTGTTGCTTTCCCCTAGCTTTTGAAGGCACTAAGGTTGCAGAGGACTAGGTGCAATACTTAGTTTACCCATTCTGATGAACTGGGCCCCAAAATTGTGCTTACTCCCTTTTCCACCTCCTCACAAGCCTGGGTCTGTGAAAAGCTACTCATTCCCCTCCCTTCGCTATTTCAGCCAGGGAGGTGGTGGAGACATCTGCAAAGGTCTCCCTACTCACTCATTCTGTATGAACAATTGTGCTTTAAAACTACTCAAAGCGGTATTATAAAATGACAGGACTGCCTGCCAAGACCAACATTTGCTTGGTAAAGCGTTTATCTGACTCTCCACTAGATATATTTAAAGCACAGGCTGTTTAAAGGAGTTGGATTTTTTTTGGGAAGCATGCAGGGCACATTTCTGCACCTCAGGACAGAGTTTGAGGTGGTTTAATACAGAATTCCAGGTTGGGTTTCTGCTTTGTGAGCCTGGAAAAGCCCCGACTCAAGCTCACAGATAATTTGAATTAAAGGTGTACAGCCAATGGTTGCTTTGTTGCAAATGTTTAATTCTCTCTTCTTCCATCTCCTTTCCCCTGCCTCCCTTTTGTTGCTTGCTTTTTTTAGCGTTTCTGAAAAAATACACGCTTCCCTCTCTTCACATGGAGTTTATTCCTAACAATGCCTGCCTCTCTGTCACACCGGCTCACAATTTGTATCACCCAATACACTAAGGGCCACAATTCATTTCAGTCATGGTTCAAAGCTATCCTGAAATAATCACAAAGTGACACTGTGAAATTACTGTAAAAAATTGTGCGGCAGTGTCATGACATTTTATAATTGAGACCTCTAGTACTCATAGCTCCATCAAAGCCCATAAGGAGGAGGGGAAAAAAATTGTGCTTTGACAGACATAGCGTCTTGAGATGTGCAAGCAAGATTGTATAAAGTCAGCCATGTAGAAAGTTATCGGATGTTCCAGTTTGTGCCCCCATGAAATTGGCACAAATCATCTGGATTTGACTTCAGGAAGGTGGTTAGGAGTAACATGAGAGAGTAAACGAGGAGGTAATGGCCACTCAATGACTTAACCTATGTCACAGGGCAACTAACGTGTCAGCAAAGAATCAAATAAAGATGAATGAGCTTATCAGAGGACCATGCACTGCCTCATTGGGCCCAATTTAATTAAACAGAGAAACTGTTCGTAAAGAAAGATTCATAGAGCAACCACATACAGTAAGTGCTGTAAAAGTAAATCAGAGCAACACACAAATACTGTTACAGGCAGCTGCTACATAATGTTTTCTCTCATAATACTGATGAAAATCATGAGATGACCAGAATCATTTCACCAGCCGCACATGTCTGGTTGGTAAAGGTCTGAGCTTACGTGTAATTCACAAGACCTGAAGATGTTGCATGTATGAACCAGCTATCTGGTGACCAATGGAATTTTTCCTAGTCAGTCTGCTCTACAGCTTTCTTTGAGTGTGTGAAACAGGTTTCCCTGTTTGGGGAAGGACGCAAGCATGTCTCCCAAAGGAAGTGTTGCTATATGAAGTCACCTCCCTTGCATCAGAATATTTCTCTGGATAAGGAAAATACTTTTCTTTGGTCATAGAGGAGCCAAAAATGCAAGTACATTTAATTACCCAGTAACAAAAAAACTCTAATATAAAGAGAACTTGGAACAACCAGCCTAGCAAATAATTTACTGTTAGGAAAAGTGGAGAGAAGAAAAGGGGGGTAAAAAGAATGGGATGTAAAATAAAACAAGTTTATTTAGAAAAACAAAAAGTTAAGAGAGTAGGGTTTCACTTCTGGGTTGTAAATGCTATTTCGTGGTTAGGTACTTTCAGTTTGACAGTATCAGTTTTGTATTCTGGATCACCATATTTCACTGCAAGGCAACTCAGTCTAGCACTGCTCCCAACCTTTATTTGAGTATCGCCTGGCCTAGGGCAGCAGAATATCACCTGTCTGAGACCTAGGGCAGCAGAGGTATTACTTGCCAAAGCCGTGGCACATTAGCAGAGGAAGATATGGAACGCCATATAGTGTCTGTACGGTGGCATAAATTTCTCCTCTGCAATGTAAAAAGATGGGAAGGAAAGCCCTTGCTTCAAAGTAGTGAGGGGCCTCTACATATTAAAAGTGCTGGAGTACTCTCTTAGAATACTTTATTCTTCATTCCTGGGAGGAATTACTGGTTTTAAGGTAGGAGTTTGGACCCTCAAAACCAAAATGGACAAGTAAAATGAAACATTCAGGCAATTTTGCCTGTGGTTTAGACTCCAACCTTTTTTGTTTTCTCCTATCACTACATTTACAAGCCCACACAAGAACTGCACTCTGCTATTACTGCTCTAAATGATAACAGCAGCAGCAGCAGCAGGCGTGTCATTCTTTAGTTAGCACAGAAGGGGCGTGTTCAAGAGAGAGCAAGTTTCATGAGTTTTCCCCACCACGGTCACAGCCTTTTCTTTGGGCTGAAGCAATACAAACACCATATGTATAAGCACACCATTACCAACAGCCTCTGAAACTTCACAGAATTTTTTTTTTCTTCCCCTCTTCCTAGACATACCTGGTCCTGTTGAGTAGAAGGATGTACCACAGAAAATACCACAATACCTATCACTGAAAAGTTCCATAACATTGGAAGAAACTAATGTAAGAGGAAAAAAAATGTTCAATTCTAGTAAATGAAAACATACCTTATATTTACATGTGCAGCAGTAATGCTACAAAGACTTCAAAGTACTGGACTTCATTTTCAGGCAGAACCTGTTACACTGACATTTTTGGACTGTGAGTATTGCCTCACCATTATCATTATCCCCCTATTACTCTATAAGGTGGAGCAAGTGGGTGGCCTACATCAGATGTTTCAAAAGAGGACTCTTTCCTACCCAGAAGGCTGGCATGGAGAGCTGGGCAGGGAAGGGCAGAACTCAGAGGTGTTTGGGAGCTGCAGACCAGCTTGGCAGGTCCAACAGGCAGCAGAGGAAACTTGCTGTAGGTACGTACCAGATGCTCTTGTCTGCTGCTTGTTTAGAGGGAAGTGGCTGAGGAGTCTCCAGGTGGGCCACAGCGGCTCCGGGGAGTGTATCCCTGCCATTGCTTTGGGGGCTAAGAGGACACCTCTGCCTTTCCTTCCAATGGAAGCAGGGTAGGAAATGCCTCCAGAGCATTTGCCTTTTGAAAGTGTACCTCAAGTCTATTCTGTACATCCACTAAAAGTCAGTGTTTATCTCCCTTCTCTGTGGCTCTTCTCACCTTCCGCTTAAGAAAAAAGTCATCTCCTATGTCATCTTTAATGGTACATCAGCACGTGTATGAATAAATTCAGTTCATACAAGTAGTATTTTTAGCTAGGATTGTTCCCTCAAGAAACATGTTTGAGCCAGATTTTTGGCTGCCTGCAATTTTACCCTACTGTTCAAATGGCACAGTGCCCACTTGAGGGCTGGTCACAGCTTAGGGCATAATTGTCAAACCAACAGTGGTTTAGATGTGCAGTTTCACTACAGTGGAAATTATATTTCCCCTGATGTGGAAATCCTTTCTTTTTGCATCGTTGAACAGTGCAACCGCCAGTTTATTTCAGCATGACAGAGGTGAGTCATATTTATAAGATAAATTAAAAAAAAAAATACTGAAAATAAAGAAAAAAAATCATGAAGATACTACTACTTGATGCAAATAATGTAGGCTGTTAAATGAGAAGTCCCTAAGCACCTATGAAATTGCTGGTAATTTATATAGGAGGAAGAGTCTAAAAGGCATTAGTCATTAGTGACGAGCAAAAAAGAAATAGGAGTAGGAGGAACAGTTATATACAACTGTCTTCTGCTTAATGCTGAGGTGTGATGGTAAGAAAATGAGCATGTGACATATTTTGCAAGACTTTCTTTACTCCTATCAAAACCACCACTTATGTGATGGTAAGATTAAAAAAAAAATAAAACTTTCCTCCCAGCTGCTGGCTGTTCTTGATATGAAAGAAAACCAGTGCAATGATTCTTTTGGCTGCTGTGGACAGAAACCTGGAAAATTGGTACAATCGTACTAGTACGGACAGTTGACTTGCACGTTTTCCTTTAAGAGACTGTAGTTAGCATGGTGGTGTCAGTACGTCTGCAAGAAACTGTTTCCCCTCTGCATGCATGACTCATTGTTCCTCCAGTGAATGCTCCATTTAGTCATTAGTGCTTTGTCAGTTTGGGACACCTTCCATAAATAGCCACAGCAGGAGTATTAATTTCATTTTACATGGTGAACCACAGGACAGAGAGAGATGCGAGATGAAAAGCCTCATATCTGAGCATTGATATCATCATTTCATCTCCCTAGAACTCAAGTAAGGCAAGTCTTCTGGAAACAATGACAAAAACTTCAAAAATTGGATCTTTAACTCATTAAATTCCCCCCAAAGAGCTATCACGCACACACAGGCATGCATCTCCATGACCCCCACCTTTTCCTTCACAGTCAGCAATTGAAAAATCATCAATGTCTACATGAGCACCACGTATAAAGATGTGCATGTTGTGAATTTTATTTCCTGCATTTCATTTTACCTTTGACTTTGTGAAGGCACAGGTGAGAGTGCACATATAAGCATTGTTCTGTTCATGTGCACGTAGCTGCAATGCCTTAGTTCTCCAGGTTGCTAGAGTCGCCCCCAGCGTGGACTGTGTAAGGAAGGAAACATGGCATGCCCTCCTTCCCTGATGACTGATCCACAAGGTGAACAGTCCACATCGCCCCATGCAATGCCAGGAATTCAAGGCCACAATGGTGGTTTTCTTCTTTGTTCTTGATGTGCCTGATCAAGAACTTGTTCCTGAATAAAAGTGTATTTATTCTCAAAAGAACTAATATATGTTTTACAGCAGGATTCAGCTACTTCTTCTCCCTTTTCCATCTCTTAATGAGAAAAATCTGAATTCACCAAGAATCATATTTTTGCCATAAAACAAAAGGAGTAACAAAGCTTGGGTTTTTTGTGTTCTTTTTTTTTTTTTTTTCCTTTTCGTCAAACAAAACACTTTGTTCTGCCTGAAATTATATGTTCTTTTTTGGTGAACACATAAGAAAGGCAAAAAAAATGGAGAGTTAGATTCTAAGAGGATGAGACAAAGCGTGTCCTGCAGGACAGGGTCAATATCAGGGCTTCCTTATTTCCTTTCATTGGATGTTTAGTGAGAGCACTAGCACAGGGTGTGGAAAGTCAGGTTCAATTATTTCCTGTTAAGGGGACTTCATCCTAGCATAGTTATGTCATGAAGATGTGATGAATAACGTGAGAAGAGGCACTTTCATTCTCCCTGTGGTAGCTACCCGTAGGGTCTGGAACAAAAGTTTTTCCATCACTTTTCAGAAGGATGCCCTCACACTGTTGCCCCAAGTTTTTCTGGAAAATCTATTATGAATCAAAAAGTGGGCATGAGTTTAGTTTTCCCACTCTCCAGAAGAGTGTCTTAGCCTCTAAGCCAATGGTTCCAATTTTGTTTTGCAGATGAGCCGCTTTGAGAAAACTGGCCATATTGTGTACTTCAGCATGTCCCTTAATTAACTATGCTCTGTGCATCAGTCACATGCTCATGACAGTCCAGGAGCACAGGTCCCTGGTTGAGAGTGACTGCATTAGCCCAAGTAGAGGTTTTCCCCCAAAAAGGCCTTCTCTGTCCTTTCTACCAGAAATGTTCCAGTTTGCATGAAATACTGCGAGAATAACTCTTTAGCATATGGGTATAAGACTTCCCAGAGCGTTAAACAGGGATGCTGCAAGGGGACAGTTTAAGAGGAGGGAGAAGTCCTGCAATACAGGTAGTTACCTTAATCAGTGGGCAGGTGAATTAAACAAAGGAACAAGGACAAGACTTCTGTCAGTGTGGTGAAGCCAGTAATGCCCTCTTTGAAAAAACATTTCCAGCTGTAGCTGGTGAATTTTACTCAAATTGACAAGTAGTTTTGCAATGACAAACCCATCTTTTTAAGTATAAAAATTATTCATTTTAAAAGATGTTTATGCAATGGACTAACCATAATCTGTCCTTAATTAAATGCAGATTTCAGCAATATATATATATGGACTGATATTTAATAGCTTCTCATGTTCCCATCAGGTGACTGCAGGATTCCTTTCAAGATCAGAAGCATCAGAGAGGACATGGCTGTTTGACAGCATGGTCCCAGCAATACTTTTCAAATTGGAAACAGTGGAGTGCTCTGCCAAAATGATCAGTCCTGCTGAAGGCAGGATTTACAAGATTAGGTGCATTGCTCTGCTAATATGGCAATGTTGTTTTTAAAATCTGCAGTAAGACTTACTATACTACATGCCCCTCCCCCTCATAGGGCAGAGGGTTATCTGAATACCAGGGCCACCAGTGGTATCTCAGACATCCTTGCACAAGGTTCATTCCACCCAGTAGACATACCTACAGGCAGCCAGGTTTCAGTTTCCCTTGCATAGCGTTTAGATTTTCTTAAATGCCTATGCAGTCACTTATAAGAAGTTTCTTCCCTTCCTAAATTTGCATGTCATATTACTCCCAGCAAAATTAAAGGGAACTGCTTAAGAAGACAGACTTATTTTTGGGTGGGAGGTGGTGGTCAATGGAGTAACATAATAATTATTTTCTCTCTGCAGTGAAACTATATACATTTCAACAGTCCCAATTTATATTCTGTTCCAGAATATATGTAAAACAAATTCCAGTGACAGAATTTAAATTAACACATGCTTTATACACAATGGAGGAAACATCCCTTCTCCATGCGTTGAAATCAAATGTGATTTTGTATAGACAACCCTGATATATGTTTGCAAACATCCCCTAAAATGTCATTACACTGTGGAAGGATTAAAAACATTGAATCATGTGGTGACCTTTCAGTAGAACAGAGAGTTTAACCCTCAAGCAAAATTTACTGTTGAGAGTTCACTGTCTCTTCATTTAGTGCACTTCTTACTATCAAGCAGAATGCAGAATTACATTTTTGCCTTTTATTACCACCAAATTAATTACGTTAGAGTCACTGTTTGGGTAAAAGTAGCATATTCTGAATCATGTTGTGTCTATTTTGAGTCTCTGCTGGCTAGTGCATCTCATTACCCATCAAGCTATATAACACTCAGCATACTTGGCTCCTAAAATATGGCAGTGGTTTGCCTACAATAAAGCTGTGGCTGAGGAAGACACCCTACCAAGCAGATGAAAGTAGTGGTATGATATGACATATATGCATACTATATTCATACTCACACGTTAACTATGATTAACCCTATACTTTTGTGGGACTCGCAGCACGAAGTCAGCTTTCAGATAAAATGAGCAATAGCTCTTGTTCAAAAGAATCTTTTACCCTTCTCCCTTTGTTTGCTTTTTAATTTCTGCATGGTTACCTAGCATACAGCTAAACAGGAACAGAAACAAACTCAAATTAAAAAATGATAGAAAGGAAGGAAGGAGCAAGGAAAAAAGAAAAAGGAAAAAGCAATCCTCCTAAACAATGCCTCTTTCTGTGACAGCAACTCTCTCTTAACAGCCTCAAGTGTTTAACATATTGAAACAGTTCATCTTCCTTCAATGAACTTTAATAACTCTGCCAGGTAAGAAGCTATGCTCCATACTTCTTCATGTTGTCTTTTCCCTTCAACATATCTATACTGATCTCCTCATCTGGTCAACTTTACAGCTCGGTGTTTGGAGACCAGTGAGCACAGTTATTACCACCATCAATAACCTGTCCCACTTTCTCCTCTTCATTTCTCAACCCTTCTCTTTCCCCTTCAAAATCTAATAATAGCTCCTTGCCATGATAGCTGATCAATACAAGGGGGCACCTGTTCACTTTACTCAACACACCATGCTAAAGTAACATGACAAAGGAACAAATATGATTCTGCCTGAATTGTGTCAAGTAACAAGAAAACTATCCAGAAAGTTTCCCTTCGGGGCAAATTTCATGAAACGCTGCAGATAACCAATTTTTAGACATAGAACTAATCTCTTTCATCTCACTTTCTCTTTTGCTTCAGGTATGATAGCTGGAAACATTAATACAGACAAACTTCCACCGGTTGTTGCAGCACCAGAGCTGCATCAGCCTGCGAGTCAGCCTACTGTGTTAGCACCTAAATCACCATAATGAGTGAAATGAGGAAAGTGTAGTGTTCATGCAGAGTGGAGCCATTAATATGCACACGGAGATTAGCTTTAGAGGGTTTATAAAACCACAAGGATCAAAACATTCGCATGTCCTCTTTGACTAGTGATTTTTTTTAAAGAAATGTTAATTTGTGTTTTAAAGAACCAGTCCATACTGAAGAACATTAATCCTCATTTTTCCACAAATATGCATAAATACATTGTTATCAGCTCTTCATTGACATTTGCAGGCAAAATGTTTTGTTGTATATGATTCACATCAAATGTATATCTGAAATGTATGCTCACATACACACACACTTACTAAAAATTGCAGTGTCATAGATTAAACCCTCTGATAACTCAGTGAAAATAACGTAATAAAATAACGCTAGTCAGGAAAATCAGAACTACTGAATCACTGTCCAGACAGGTGAATGACAGGGTCTTAAAGGAAGTAAGAGATACTGAAAGAACTGATTTTATTTATCTGATTATTGTCAATGATTTGCCTGATTAAACTCTTATTACATAAGCATCAGAAGTTGATCTGGAATTTTCATATTACAGAACATTAAATACTAACCTAACTACTTCATTTCCATCCACTGAAATAAAGCATTCTAATTAATTAAGGCTTTGCAGCCTTCTCTGTGCAGAGGACCTATGCCTCTGCCAAGCAATCCAGGCTTTTTCTGCATAACTATACTAGTACATCTCAAAAAAACAGTAAAAGGCAATACAAATAAATGACACATTACATTATCAGATTTAACATATTTCTTTCTTTCCCATCCTAATTTAGTGGTTTAGAAATTAAAAAATTTGGAATCTTGCTTTTTGTATACTCACTGAACAATAAATTCTAAACCAAAGAGATCTCATTTTATTTTCTGGTAAAAATAAACCAACACTGTAAGAACTTAAGTATAATAGTATGGTTTGTAAAATGCTGGCAGTTGGACAAGCATGGAACAACATGGACAAACAACTGAAACTTTAGGACACTGTTAAACGTCTTTTTCCATTTTTAATTCTGATCATTGTTTTCCTGTTACATTTATACTAATGAAATTATAACAAAAAGATAACTTAAGAGGTTGGCTCGTATTTGAGGAAATATGTCATGTGGTTTTAGAGAAGTGTTTTATCTTTTTGATACTAATGCTAAGACTTTTCAATAATTAAGAAATAAACCCTGAAAAAATATTTAATGTTACAATTGAATGTGTTAGATCCTTTCACCTATGGCACTTTTTTTGGTGTGTGGAGTCAATTCAAATTCTTTAATTTTTACTAATGGTAATGCATCACTTTCTTCTTGATTTACTGTAAAGTAAAATTTTCAGGTTTAGATAAATTCTAGGGCTTTGAAAGTTCAGAGAGTATGTTGCTGTTCTGTGATTAAATATTTCAATGCCTAATATAGTCTTACTAATATGTAATAATTTTTGGTATTTTTTATGGCTACAATCTCAAGTTGTAACCTTAGTTAGTAAGGGATTAAGAAATATTTTCTGTTGTGATAACATTGTAATTTTATTTTGAAATTACACATACATACCTTTGGACTACATACAAGTAGTTTTAATAGTTATTTAAATAACTGTTTCTTTTCTTGATTTAGCTAAATTCAATATTTATGCTACCCTACCTACAAATCCTAATGCGAGCCTTTTGGGAGGTAATGGAGAAGAGATTTTTTTTCACTAAGTGACAACTTTTTTGGTAGAGCTGTACTGATTTATTTTCTATATTTAAGCCTCCAAATTACTACATAAATTTTATCATGTGCTGGAGAGGCAGTACTTTTTCACTGTGTTGATTTGGTTTTTTATGGTTAGGTGAACGTGTGCCTTCCTGCGCTCACTGGTATTTCTGACTGGCTGCAGTGACACCTACTGATGGCAGAACTATTGAATTGGAGGTGAGGGTGGCCAGCCCAGTTCATGGGTTTTCACAATGTTTCAGAGAAAGAGAGAATAACTCACAAGGAACCCATTGGCCACTGGCATCACATTCATTGCTAAAGTTTTTTTCCCACCGTCAATCGAGAATTGACGTTCTCCCCACTCAGCAATGGCAAAGCAAGGAGCGGACCTGATGGCAAGACCTGAGGAGGATATGGCCAGTTCCCTCCTTACTTCATACTCGTCTCTCTCTTGTTTCCAATGTGCTTTTCTAATAGCAACTGCTCTGCCACCCTAGGTTCACTGCAAATGTTTCGAAAGGCAGCCCGTTATCTGTTCTCCCACCTCTCCTGCACTTTAGTCCACATAATACTATCGTTAGCAAAGAGTATAGCTCTGGCTGCAACCAAAACCACAACACAATTAACAAAATAATTACTCCAAGTGACACTGCATTCTGCTCATTGTTAAGTGGTTTTTAAAAAATAATGTTAATTTCCACTCTTGGAACATCTGTGACCCATTCACAGGGCTGCTAAGCAAAAGCAGCATTATTGCCAAGACCCCCTCCCACTCCACTCCACAGACGCACATGCGTGCTCCCTCCCTCCCTCCAACACACACATGGACAAGACACACATCTTTCTCTTTTTACCTTTTTGACTTTGGAAAAATGACAGAAAAGTATGTTAATTTAAGACAGTGACTCCCAAGGTGCTCATTTTTACTTGTTCTGGCACAAGATGCCTGCAGTCAGTGCTTTTCTTTTCCGATTCATCATGTGGTAGCACCGAGACTAGTTTTCGGTTTTTCATGTTATTTAAGCAGTATGTTTTCTCTGATTTATTTTCCATTTCCTTTATTCTTAGAATGCAAAGGAGAGCTGTTCATGCCTTTCTCTACGCAGCACGAGTCTTTTTCACTTGCTGTTGGCTCTGGGTCAAATATTCATGTGTTATTAGTGTAAAATCTTTGCAAAGCATAAAGCCACTCTGCTGGGAAACCAGCATACTGAAGAGCACATTCCTTTCCATAGTAATTAACTGTAATGCTGCGGAGGAGTTCAAACAAAGGTGTAAACAAAACATGAAAATTTACAGCACCGTCTTTTTTTTTTCACCTGAAATATGAGAACTGTCTGCATGTATATCTTTACTTATATAGGATACACTGCAGTTATAAAGCTGGCAAAAAAAAGAGGAACACTAAACATAATTTAAACAAGTAATAAGAACTTCATTTGCCCAAACTGTCAAAAGTATTGCCAATGTTGCTGCACATGACAAAACTCATCACTTCATCACGATTGCCTCAGAACAATATGACTTAGCTTTAAATAGCTGTCCTTAAAATCTGGCAATAGAAAACAAGTGCAAGGCACCCATTAACGCAATCTCAAAAAGTTAAAAGGAAAAGGAGTTGTGCTCCAGGAACCAATTACGATGTTTGCTACTCACTAGTGCCACCACATGGAGTGATATTTGAATATAATCTAACCATTATAGAACCAGGGAACTGTCTGTAAATAATACATTGTACACCATACTTTAGTAAGACAGCAGAGAAAGATATATAACCCCCTCTCTACTGTGCAAAGCTCAGACTGCGTCCTCATGAAAGTAGAGATGTCCCATTTCTAAGAGCATGAATGCACTGTAGTAAAAGCAGAACAGTCAAACTGCTTTATTCCTCCAATAAAAGAAAGAACCATTTGGTAAAAGGATGCATTACACATTTTCTATTTAAATCAGTTTATAAGAAACAGATGTTAAGTTTCCTTTGGTAAGAAAAAAGAGGGGTTATAAATGAATTAAAGTGACTTCTCAGTGTATCTTCTACGCTTCTTTGTTCCTTTAAAACTTCATATCAAAAGTGAAACAAACTGAAATATAAGGTGTTATAATAAGCTAGCATAAGAAGGACAAACTATATTTAACTGCCAGTACCATAAAACATGCCAAAGCATCCTGTGCAATAGCAGAAGAATCAAATGTGTACAACGCAAACACTTATTAAAACAAAGGGACTGTCAAACATGAAATACCTACAGTATTTCCCCATGCTGGTAAATGAAGAAGAGAGACAGGCAAAATGATTGAGTAACAAACCTGCTGTGGTGTAATTTCAGTTTCCTGTTCAGCTGAAGACACAGTGCAAGCTGGCTGCAGCACTTGTATGAAACAGGTTTACAGGAAATGTTTTGGGGACAATGCTGATCTAGGCTAGGGAGACACTTAACTACATATAAGACAATCAGCCAGCTCTAGGCTTTCTTTGTATTTCTTCTTAACATTTGCTATATTTAAGACCTGTTGGCTTTTCTCTTGCTTTTTTTTTTTTTCCCCCTCCTCATGTTACTGTCTTTAAAAAAGCTTTAATTAAATATCAGCCTCTATGGTCTCGGTGTTTCACACTCGACCATTTCAGTGCAGGCGGACTCAGGCTCCGTGCAGGAATGCTGTCTCCCACATGGCTCCACTGAACTCATCCTTAACGATCTACTCCCGCTTACCTAACTTCAACACTATTTTTCCTGAGACTGCATTAATGAATCCAATAAATAAAGCATTGTATCACCCATGCAGTATAGACATTAATTTTAGAACAAAACATTAATCAATTTAAATTTATGTACTAATGCAGACACAATCAATTTGAACTTCTTATGACAATTAACAAAGCTTTTGCTACATCCCTAAAACACACTGACCCATCAATTATGGTTTGCATCAAACTAATGCTAATGGTACTTCCTTCTTCCTTAGGCTGTCAGCAGCCTACCTGATTGGTCAACTTCAATGCAGCAGATCAATTAATATAAATTATACATGCACGGAAAGATGGGTTAATATCATAAGTTCATTTAATTAATTGTGTTTGATTAAATGAGGTACTTTCATTAGCCCTCTTAGCCATGAACCATATATACATCATAATCCTTTTACAAGCTCAGCCGTCCAGACATAGACCTGACATTGGGAGCATATTCAAATTACCAGCCGCAGCCATGCAAACCTCCCTGCATAATTAACAACTAAACGAGCTGCAGTCACTTAAGCTGAAAAGAAAACTGTTCACATCAACCTCTCTGATACTGTTTAAATTGAAGATGTCATGGGTAAAACAAAGGTGAACAGACAATGGTAAAAAAAAAAAGGGGGAAAAGGGAAGGGCGGTCTAAAAAAAAAAAAAAGAAAGAAAGGAAAAAAAAAGAAAAAGGATGCTGGTGTTAGGTGATTCTGCTCTCGCTCATATAAGAGTGAGACAGTGTAAGCAGTGTATGTCAAGCTTCAGAAGGAAAATGATAGCTTAGCGCAGAGACCATCCTATAGCTGGGTGAGCTGGGTGAGCTATAGTGAAAAACACTACATTAACAAGTGAAATCCTAATACTGGCACAGCCAAGCACTTTGTTCATACCCCATATGTGAAATGAGCTATTTCTATGGGAAACATTGCATTTTCCTCAGCTTAAAGAAAAATCTAAAGCGCAGTCTAAGACCTGCCTCCTCGGCTCACCTACCTGCTGTGAAAGGAGTTCTTTACAATGAACTTTCCTAGAAGTAACTTATCCGAGTGCCAACATGAAAAAATACATAAATCTGAAGGAAATTTTTCTCTCTTCCTTGGTTCAATGCCTGCTCTTCCAGGCATAGTTTCAAGTTACAGCTGTGCTCAAGATACAGCAAATGCTGTGGCTCTACAGCAGCAAGAATGTAAGCATGAATATGAAACCTCAGCAGAACTCGCTGACCACAAGTCAGCAGCATCACTTTGTAACAAAAACATTGGTATGATACTCTGACGATATTCTACATGTTAAATGCAAAATAAACATATGACAAAAGACCATAGGCATCCAGGGCTTCCAGCTGTTGGTTCATTATCTCTGGTAAAAATATGTATTCATTACAATTGTATTCCAAGCAGAAAAACACAGGTACCATATTTCAGCATATTATAAATATATCACAGAGTTTTCTCAATAATTTCAATATAAACAATTTTACAGGTGCAATCTTATTAGTATATATAATATACCTGGTATACAATAAAAAAGTCATGTTTGGGGATACTCAAACTTCTTTAAAGTTAATTTCAGCATCTACTATTCAATATAAACCTCATTATAGTGGAATTCCTTTGCATTCCTGAAAAGCATTAGCAGATTTTCTGCCCACGAATGCTGCTCTGTGTAACAGGGAAAGGACACCCTATGGTGAAACAGTGTCAGGGGAGGGAGATGATAGAAAGGCAAAAAAGACTCCAGAGTAATGTTGACTAGCCATGACTTCCAAAAGACATAAGTTAATTTGTGTGAGCTGTCCTGGAAACTCGCAGGAACTTACTGCTTAATGTCAAAGTCATGCAAGTTGTGCTCTTCAAAGCAGTGATAATGCATGCAGGGATGCTCCACTGAAAGATCTCTGCTGTATATGGACCTGTTACATAAATGTCCTTTAAGCATGTATTTTGACCACAAGACCTCACATGAAAACATCTTACTCTGGTCACAGTAAAACAAATTATTACCTTAACATAAATAAAAAGTGGCAGTTTCTGTGAGAGTCCAGCATTTTGGTAACCAGATGCATTCCGCGGTTCCCGTTTGAAACTATTGCAATGCAAGATCGTGACTTGTTCGTGTGATGTACACTGACTATTTGTATTCTTCTGCTCTTAGACCATGGGGCTGGTTTGCAGTATTAATGAAAATTATCACAGCATTTTGATGAAACTGAGGAGGAAGAGGGCTGTCATGTTACTATATACACTGAACTGAATATCAGACGTTATTCAGCATTATTATCTGTGTTATTCTGCTGAGACAGAATTGACTCGGAAAGGAGAGTGACTGCACAGGAATTGCACTGCTGTCACGTGGAATTTTTATAAATAATCATTTGTATAGTTATGATGGGTTAAAAATCCCTAAATTCCAACAAGTACTTTACTACTTACCTGTCTTTAAGCCTGTATATAATTCCAATAAATTTTAATAAATTCACTTTATTCATTGGCTTAAGTAGAGAGAATAACAGTGCAGTTTATCTGGGAAATTGTAGCACACAATTCCTCATGCTTGCAAAAGCAATCATAATTAGAACTTGATCTCTTACTAGTCTGTTTATTCAGGCCATGTTTCTGTTTGGGTACTTAAGTGGAGAAGAAGCTGTGAACCCAAACTTTTACACTGGTGAAGTTCCTATTCTGCAACACATGTGGAACTGAGAAGCAAACTGCAAGTGGTTTCAGGATGAGAAAGAAGGAGAAATACAGTCTCAGCATAGTCACTATCAAACAGTATAGAAAAATATCCCCACAATCATGGTCTAATGTCAATAATTTCAAGAGTAGTCCAAACAGATGCTTAATTCATGTAATGACAACCTATGTCTTGTTACAGTTTGCCTTCTCTCTCATAGACATTTGTTTTCAAAATGTAACCTTTAAGAATTCAATTCCTGGAGTTTAACTAATCTGCTTTCTCTACTAAAGCATGAATAATATGCCTAAGTATTGCTAATTCAGCATTGAAAAATAAATTACACTGTAAGCCAAACAATTAACTCACAACTTCAAAATGCTTCTATGTTTCGATGAATGTTGCAAGGATAAATAATGAGGCTGCCCCCTCTGCTGCCCTAATCTTAAAATCTATGAAAATTTCACAGGATCAAGTAATATTAAATCAAGTTTCTGCTGACTCAAAACTCCATCCAATAACTCATCGTAGAAGCAGCCTTACTCCAAGTTTTAAAATTATTCCATAGTGGCTTTTCCTTGGGATATTCCCACAGAAGATGTACCACACACTCCTGTTGGCACAACACATGTCAAAAGCCACGTGTTACATCCTTAGGGAAATGTACTGCAATCCAACATGACTTGTTCAGAATTCGGTGTTAATCTTATGTCTTTATTCCACTGAAAACTTTTAAGTTATCTTTGATTAAAAAAGTCCAGTATGGTTCAAATCTCCCTTCTGTTAAGTTATGGAGAAAAAAAAAGCAGCAAGCGGTTCATACAGTTTTCCTGTAAATTACTCACCCTATGACCCCAAATATCATAAGTCTTTCCATATTCACTGAAGCATATCCAGAAAAAGGTGGAAAACAGAACTGAATTTCTAATGTAAAGATGGGGAAAGTCAAAACAACAATAATAGCAATCATAAACCCAGTTGCATTTTAAGTCTTTCTCATGAGCTGAATAAGAATGTAATTATTTTCTTTTTCTTCTGAAATTGAAATGTAATATTTGTACTCTGTGCTTTCTCTGTAACATGTGAAGGTATTGCTGACATTTAAGCACTGCAGAGAATTCAGAAATATATTCTGGTTTAGGCCTTAACAAGGTCGTCAATAACTGTAGAAGAAATACTGAGTCCAGAACTTGCATTTCAACTGGAGACAAAGTTTTTTGGTACATTTTTTTTCAGTTAGAGATCGGATCATCTTTACCTTAAGCTTCTGAGACTTTGTTAGTGTACTTTACAGTCTTCATTGTTTTAAAGCACAGTACATTTCTTTATTTTATTGATATTGTTTTGCTCTTAGGTTAGATATTTTCCCTCTCAAAAATTTTTTAACCTAGTTTCACATATACATGGGCATTAACAATTAAAACTATCAAAGAAAATCAGGTAAGCCAAACAAAATATTAAAATAAGGGACTATAAGAGTGTATCCAACATATTCTATAAGCCAAGTGACATCCACTTCAATGTATGGTTCATGTTTTGTCTACTTGTTTCTTAATTTTATGAACAATTTTGCTGTGTTATCAGGGAATATTAGATAAACTTCAAAGTCTACCAGGTAGTTATTACATTTTATGGGTGGGAGTTTTCTTTAAAAAGAAAAAAGTGTTATTAAAAAACACTGACTGGCTTACAAATTAAGTTCATAATATCTTTCAAGAAATTAACATGTAACACCTATTCCTCATGCTGAAAGAGCTTTTAGTAATATCATTGGCATTGAGATGTCCCAAGCACTGTATCTTGCATTTGTACAGACCTTCAGTTTTCAGCAGGTTTTGCCCTCAAAAAAAAACTTCCTAAAAAATTTCCTTTTATATCTTTGAAGATTTTAAATCTTCTAATTGGTATAATCAGCAACACATCTTCAACTATGAAAAATTTAATGTCATGCTACCTTTAATTCTTGTGAGCTATCCTACAGACATCATTAAAACCTATGCAACTTCTTGTAAAATACACAGTTAAGCATAAAAAGGGGAAAAGTAATTATTTTAAATGGCCTTCATATTCTTACCTAGATATTTTGCTTAGTTGGGACAGACAGAACATTACTGATATCTAAACTAAAGGAGATTCTGAGTCCATGTGCTAGCTATTTGGAGTCAAGTCCCATACTATCATAAACTCAGGCAGCACAACAGAAATCACAGACAGTACATCAGTTAATAGCAACTCAAAATTCAGCCGTCATATACAATGCACAAAGAATCATAGAATCATTTAGGTTGGAAAAGACATTTAAGATCATCAAGTCCAACCATAAACCTAACATTGCCAAGTCCACCACTAAACCATGTCCCTGTATGCCACATCTACACTTCTTTTAAATACCTCCAGGGATGGTGACTCAACCGCCTCCCTGCCAGGCCTAACAGCACGCACAGAGGTATTGACACACAAAAGTGTCACAGTCATTTCACACCCCAAAAGAAGGCGACCCTAAGTACTGGACTCCACAAGTCCTCTTGCAGCAGCTGGAATTTGTCATCCTATGGTCAGAGCATTAATATTTCCATGAAAGAAAATGCTTACATGTAAATCCTCTGCAAACCCTTTCAACAAATAAATTGGATTGAATCTTCTGATATATTTGTTTATATATGCAGTATTAAAACCATTTATATTTCAGCAGCTCTCTTTGGAATAACAATGTTAAGTCTATTAAGGCTCAAAATGCCTATTTAGAAACCAGTAAAGTACTGAGATTCTTCTTTCTTGGAACCAGAGGTTTTTTATATATTTAAAACAAAATCAGAATACTGCCATTAATTCCAAGCTTGGAAGAACTGGTCTGTTATATAGAATTCACTGGAGCATGCCTTTCTTTCAAGCTTTGTAAGTAATAGCAGTGCTCCAATTTTTGTATTAAATACATAGAAAAAAAAGTCTTGAATTTTAAAACCATAAAGAGAACTGAAAGCTCTTTATGGTGAGGATCAGTTTCTTTCAACTGATTTTAAAAGACCATTTTTGGTCTCAGGATTGGCAGTGTGGGAGAAAAATAGAAAGGGTGAAGGAGAACTACTGTGTCTCTTTTAAAAATCATGAAATTCATTACAAGAAATAAATCTGACAGGGGAAATAGAAAACCCCAAACTTTGCATTATTCTGTTTTTTGACAAGTGAACCTTTTTCCATTTTTAGTTCAGTTTACATGAGTCTTGTCAAGAATCACTGTTAACACTGACAGCTTTATTATTTCTAAATTTCTTTTACTGTTATTGGAAACACTATTTGCACCACATAGGCTAACGTAATTATAACACAACGAGAGGGGTGAAGAGAGCAATATTTATGTTGTTATATGTTAAGAATGAAACTTGGCAGTCCACGCACTGCATTTTGCAAGTGTATGTGTGCATGTACTGGAAGAGGACCGCATTTTCCTCTTAGAGGCAACAGTTTATAAAGCATTGCATTCACAGTCAAAAAAAATCTGGCTATAATTGAAAGAAGCATAAAAACATATTGCCTGTTTCAGTAAAACCCATCTAATACACTAAGTTCTTTTAAAACTATTTAACATCAAACTTGTTCTCTGCTCACAGAAAATGCCTGTTGGATTATAGAAAATAAACTTCTTATAAATGAAAGCCTCTCCTCCCACATACAAACACATACACACACGAGTGTTTTGCATTCTTAAATGTGTATTGCAATAACATTGTTTGGTGGGAACACCCATTATAATATTCACCAAGGAAAACCACTACTGAAATCATAGGTGCCCTTCTACAGGGATTAAGAAACCCATTTTATGAAATTTAAAACCTAGATACATAAGCAATACTAATTTTTGGCATTTTTTTTTTAATTTAACAGTGTTTTTATATTCTGGCTGTCATCTAACTTCAGGCAAGCAATCTGAGGGATCTAAATGTAAAGCTACCAACAGCTGACCGCTACAGTCATTTACCATGCTTTTGTAAGTGGACTAGCAGTAGTATGAAAGACATAGGCAAAGGACTATATTGCTTAATGCCTTACTAGTATAAAAAAAGCATACTAGTCTTCAGAAGCACTGAAAACTCCAATTAAAGCTATATACCCATAGTCATAATTCTAAAATATTCAGTGCTAAATTCCAAATTACATGAGAAGACTTACCATGACTTCATGTCATCTCTGAAGTTATTACTAGAAGCAATAACCTGTGAACATTGACTTGGCTAAAAGCAGAAATTTGGTTATTAGAAAAACAGAATCCCAGTACTAGGACTAGGGCTAGCCCTAGTTTGCAGTCATGAGAACCTCACAGGCTTCAGGCACTCACTGGCAGAAGAAATGCCAAATTAAGCAATAGAAGAAAAAGTAATTCAGTGACTCAGAGAGAAGAATGAACATCCCATGCCTTGGCCTCTGTATTAAAGGACTCCGGACTGGGACTTTTCAGACAGAAGTTGACTTCTCCTTTTTTTCCACAGATTTTCCTTTTGCCCCTGGGCAAATCATAGGTGGTCCAACATACCTAATTTTGAAATTTGGACAACTATCTGCTCCCACACCTCAAATCTGTGTTGCCAAATGCACACATTCATGTTTAGGAAGGACTTGCAATTCCAGTGAAGGAGATCACCAAAGGTATTTCAGTGTATACAATACTTGGACACAAATTCAACCGTAGTAATGGAAGTTCAGTTCCACAGGATTTTGAAACACCTGGATTGGAAGGAAATTTGCTGGCTCTTGCTAAAAAAGAAAACTGAGTCTAAAAAATAATTTATTTTTTCTCTATGTACTACAGAGAAGCATATTCTTTACAGGTAGTAAAATCCACAAAGCAAGGTATGAAAAGAAATTCCTGCCTCAGAGAGCTTGCCAGCTTAGCATAGAGGTGTGTGGCAATGTAGAAGTATTCCTTTGCCTTTGAAAGTGTGTCCCCTCTCCCAAAACTGTTGCCTTACTGCTGTTATTAGATCCAATGTTAGCACCAGCACTTAGCTACTGCTAAAACTTTTAGGAGAAGACTTCTATGAAAAAAGTTCTTTGTGATTAAATCCAGGTGCTGGCAATAGAAACCAGGAAATCTGCCCATACTTACCTTTCCTCTATGGAATGATTTTAATCATGAACAGTCAAGAAATTATTGGAAATCATTTGTGCGGTGCTTGCACCTCTAACAACCAACCATCATTGACAGCAGAAGATGTCTAAACCATGTAATTCTAGGACATGTTTAAAAGTAATTAGGTGTTGAAGACCACACTCATATGGAGGTTCTTGAACACTTTTCCATCGCCCCACTTTATATGGTCTTGGCCTACACAAGTGCCCCAGCTGGGTCCACACTAGGCTGGATGGGAAGATGAGGGCTGAGGCTTAGTTCTCACTGCTGGAGTCACACTCAGTTCTTTATGCTAACTGGCAGCAATTCCATTCAGAAGGCTGTGCCTGTAAATGCACCTTTACTGGGAATTCAGGCATCTTACTCTGAAGTACTGGAAATGGTTTGTCTTGAAGGCAAGAGCTAAAATCCATGATTTTTCAAA
>CM067082.1:94403827-94406327 GCA_034008185.1 Gorsachius magnificus | reverse complement strand
GTATACCCCTTTCCCTTGTTTTGAATATCAAGTCCTCATTGATTCACTTGTTCATCAGTTTAATTACCAAGACATTACCATGTCTAAAGAGTAAGGAGTCAAGTTTGAACTTAAAGGCTAAAATGTTAACAGATTGCGGGTTTATTAAACTTGAATATGAAGAATAACCTTATAAAACAAACTTTTATTTAAACTAAAAATATTATATGTTTTGTGAATTGTGATTGCTAGTTTAGCTCTTGGATGATTGATTGCTATCTAAACAGTTGCTTGTCCTATTCTTTTTAATTAATGCTACAGTTTTTTTCCTTGCAAGGTGTGTATAATGCATTGATAGGAAGCAAGTTATAGGAACAGTTATGTGAAAATTGGAAACATAGGAGTTTGTTTCTATTCTACTTGCCAAAATTATTCTCAGCATTCCATAGAGTCTGTGCAAGCACACAGGAAAAAGAGTTTAAGTCCAATGGATGGCCTCCTTCTATCACCTTTATTCTGGACAATATGTTGACATAATTACAAGGTGTGGTGTAAGTCCTTATAGATAACTGCTACTTCTGCAATTTATTCTCTTTTGACTAATTCACAGGAATCACATCAAACAAACTTCTTCTCTAAATCTTACCTTAATGGACACTGTGGGCACTTCTGCTCAGAAGGTTTCGTGGCCTGGTAATATGGAGAGTTGTTGCAACAGGTCTACCAAAGCAAGAAAGTCCAAAGGGAGAAACAGAATGAAAAACATAAATCTCTCCGAGTTATACAAATACAAGGACATTCATATAGAAACAAACCACAACAGCAGCTTTCAGACAGCCATGTGCACATCCAGGCAGCACAGGGCAATATGGAGAAGACTTAATTATTTTTCATTCTATTAGGCAAACATCAGAAGCTTTGGAAAAATATCACAAGATATTTATCTGAAGTTTATTTCAGATGCAGTTAGGTTACAACTGAAATTTCATAAAATATTTTTATGGAATCATTTTCCTAGATTACAAAGTAAACAGCTATAATTTTTATTTTGTTTTCATACAAAAGGTACTTAATGAGAAAATTAATCAAACCTCATATTGCTCAATTAGCATTTTTGGTAAAAACAAGAAGGGCTCCAATCAATTTGTATTTTAGCTGAATTTCAGCTCTCAGTTTGGAGAGTTGGAATCAAACATTTCATTTGTTTGTGGTATTACTTTACAGAAACTTCATATAAATAGGTTGGTCTCAACATTTATTTATCTTTCATTAGTGTCACTGGGGTCTTAATGTTTGCAAGGTTTTTTTCGGTTGCAGGTTCATGTAAACAGATATGACAGAAAGCCAAAATATAGATAACTATATGATGAAACAAAATGCAAAAAGAGCATAATTAACTTGATAGAATTCAGAAAGGAAAAAAACACCAGTGGTAGATTTTTCCAATGATTTTGACTATGGTTTTTCTTGCACCGTTCCCTTGAATAGTTCATACAGGCTTGGGAGACAGCACAATTAAGTCACTACCATGCTAGGCTGCTTCAGCAGGGCAATCCCGATGTTCCTAAGCCATCAATAACAAAGGAAAGAGCATTGTCCAAGGCCATTTCTGAACTGCTAATGGTACAAGCTGCAAAAAGGTCTACCTACCAGCTTGGAGAGGGCTCATTTGTGAATACATATTGTGCAGGACAGCTCCTTACGTCCCAGGATTGCTGGGTCACCTTCTGGAGCACCACGAGCAGAGGCGCATGCTCTGCCCAAGGTGCTCGACATGGCATCTCAACTAGACTAATATCACTTCAGCCCAGCCAGCCCTTGTTTTTTGCAGCATGACCTGCCGTGAGGCAGACATGCCCTTTGTGGTTGTAACATGGAAGAAAGTCATTCCAGTCATTCTCCCTCTTATGACACCAACTCAGCTGCTTTCCTCAACAAATAAGTTATCCTCCCTCTGAAGCTTTCAGTATTTTGAAAAGAAGGATGGCCTGTCCCTTGTGTGGTTGATATAAGGACTAATTAACATTTGTGCCTCATTTAAAATGTTACAATCATTTCAAGAATAATTTTCCTTGTTCCAGTTCTTCTTCTTCTAAGAATATCTTAGACTAGTTTAAGCAGCAGTTTTGCTGGATTAGATCATACATTTGCTGGCATGGTGTATTACTGATTAGCATAGCTTAGAATCAAAATGTTGCATCTCAGGGAAAATGAAAACAAACAAGCAAAAAAATAAACCTTACAAGTTTTCAATAAAAACATTTTTTTTCCTCAAAAACTTTGCTAAACGCATCCTTTCCACAGCAGAAAACCTTGTCTTCGGTATCTTCAGATCTGTATTGTAAGAAGTAGGACAATATTATTAGATGGCAGACTCGGAATATAACAAGTTGCTCTTTTAAAATTCTGCATTGTCAACCATGGAACTTACTGCCAGAGGATGCTATCAACTGATGAAAGTTTATTTTGGTTAAATAGCAGTTAGATAAATTAGGGTCAGAAAACTCCATCAAGACCTGTT
>CM067082.1:94338827-94398827 GCA_034008185.1 Gorsachius magnificus | reverse complement strand
ATGATGGATGGGGGATGTAACCCCAGCTAGGTTCCAGCTGTAAATCACTACCTAGCAGGGTACTTATTATGTCATTATGACCTGATCTCAAGATGAGGAACCCATGACTGTCGAGTTTCCCAACTGCCACTGGTGCTCCAGCCACCACTTTTGTCTTTGTTCACCTTTCTTCTTCACATACTTTGTCTTAATATACTGAGCATACTTGCTGCCAGAACTCCAGTGCGCTCTGTCCAGTATGAGTTTCCAGTTTGCTTAAACCACATGTGGTAGCTGAAAAAACAGAAATAAAAATTTGTTAAGGATCTCAAAAGCAGTCACACTTTGTGTGAGCCAGTACAAGAAAGAAAACGATCTAAACAAAATACAAAGTGCTTGCAACAGATTGTCCTTCTTGGCTTCCTGCCCCCTCCTTTCTGTGTATGTGTTCAAATATGCACTTATGCAATGGAGTTTCATCTATGTATTAAAGAGTTATTTACTACTTTTGCATTTTGAAAATTTAGATACTCATAGTGTTAGAGAAACAACTTTCCTATGGACAACAGTAACATGCAAACAACAGTTTACTGTTTGCACACATCTTACATCTTCTCTGGACTGTACTTTACCTTCTACTTCAACAATTCCCAATAAAACAATTTAAACCAAAATTATGATTGCAGCAAATCTTAGTAAGGATGCCTTCCTCTTCTGCCTTTCACGTCACTGCCTCATACATATGTCATTGCACCAGCCAGTAGGTATACCTCAGGTCCACTAAAGAATCAAAGATAACTTAAGAAGTATATGTGTTTCAGATGTGTATCATGTGAATTAAATGCAATTGTCACGGAATTCTCAATCAAAAGGTTTTGTTCTAGAAATATAGTTATAAAATGTATTTATATATACACACTTACTATGGAATTTTATTACGTATGTATTCCACTAGATATAGTGAAAACTAAAGACTTTTAGAGAAATATCACTACTCTAAATAAGTAATTATAATAGTAATATCTTACTACACTAGATGTGCAAAATGATTTTTACTTTACAAAGTCTCCGTTATTTAGTACTTCTAAAATATAGTGGTTTCCTCATCCAGATTAAAATTATTATACTGGTTTCATAGGTTCAAAAGATGGTCTAGTGCTCTGAAGCACAATAATGATGCTCTGAAGAAGTGTGTCATGCACATGTCTATGTATGAGCCATGTGTTTCTCAGGGCCTGGGTGGTGACCATGCCACTGCTGAATGAAAGAACTGGGGCTGTTAACCAGAAGGAGAGGAGTCACATCCATCATAAGGAGCTTTATGGAGGGCGTGTGCAGAAGCCCTGCCAGCAGTTGCTGACACAAGGTAGGAGATACATCTGCAAGTCTGAGATTACAAAAATAGTGGGGTAAAGGGAGAATACATTGAAAAACTAACTGTCTTGAAATGTTTTGCTTAGGGATTGTCAAGAAAGTTCAGCTTTGCACCTTTCAAAAGTAAAGAATATTTTTCATACCTTGTTCTCCATAAAAAATATGCATAACACAACATACAGAAAACATACAGGTTTGTTTTCCCTGTCTGCATGGTATTTTCAGTCTGGATAAATTAAGATGCAAAGGAGGACATAAGTACACATAGGAGGTGTATAATTTGCCATATTGCCTCCCCGCCCCCCCCAAGCAGATTAAGATGATAAGTGTTTGGCTTTCAAAACATAGTTGAGGAAGAAAGATACTTAATTTTTGTCAGCAAGTCAGACAGTATCACAAAACCAGCAGGAAACCATAGTAAACCACAGTTTTGGAGAACATTCCATAATCTCAAACTACAGAAAAGTGAAACGAGCCTGAGAAGTGTAACAAAAGTATAAACTAACATGTCCAAAATCTTATTTTCATCCTCTCATCAGCAACTTTTATACTGGTTCACACCCAGTTGTTGCATAAAAAGTTCATGAATGCAAAGTAAAATGCACAGGGTCATACTGAATATCAGCACTTGCTTAAACAAAAGTAAAGAACTATGGTGGTAATTATGGAGTTTGTAGGTTTGGTTTGTAGGACTTCATAGCTGATCTATTACTTTTCCAACCTCAGAAAACACAAAAACAAGTGTCTTCAAAAAAAAAGTAATAGCCTAGAAAATAAGATGAACACAAACTTCTGTGAAATTCACTATTTTTTACTTTGTGGCTGGCACAAGAAACAGGATTATACTGATCAATGCATGGAGGGAATATAATGTGTGTAAGAATTAAGCGTCCTTTGTAGGATCTTGTGCCGTCAGAAGATCCAGATTACTGCAAGGCCTAAAGCAGTAATACAGGGAAACAAAAGCAAAGGGTTTTTAATCCCTTGTCTCTCATATGATTGCAAGCACTCTATGTGATGTTGGATAGAATATTTAGTGAATTCAACATAATGCAAAACTAACTGAGGGAACAAAAAAGCCATAGTCTCAAACTTAGTCTTATTTCTCTTTTCACCATCATAACTCAAATAATCCACTTCTAAACAGTATCTGTGGAGAGGTAGGTAGCAATAGACCTAAGGTATGAATCCACGTAGAATATTCATCACAGACCTAACTCAAGTCTCTAGACTTCTTTCCTTCTGCTCTCTTAACCAGCTCTGTGTGTTGCAATCAATTTAACTTTCCCTTGAAGTGATGCAGGAAACAGAGACATTTGGGTAAGAAAGAGAGCTTGCATCATTTTACGTGCATATGACTTATTTTTTCTGAGCTAACAAAACTTACACAGAATTTTAAAATCTTTTCCTTTCTGCAGTGTCCCTAATCAATTACCATTTACTTAGTGAAGACTCAGCATCTTCTATTCCATCCTAATGGGCAAGCTACTGTCTCTAAATAAATGTTGTTAAAAAATGAAATGTAATCACTCCACTTCATATTCCACAGCTCTGAGTATCCAATTCAAATAAGGTTAGCTTCCATGTAACTTTTATTTATATCAATTAATAACTTTAATTGAAAATGTCAAGTGACAATGACACAGACTTCTTGGTTCCAATATATCAGAAAAACAAAAGTAGCTTCATAACCATGGTGAAACTTCTGATCAACTACACCTCTAATTGCAGCTGCTGGAACAATAATGCTAACATTTTCCACCCAATAGTTGAAAATGTCACTCATGAAAGCAACAAAATATTAATTCAAATTTTACAGGGGGGAAAAAAATCCCTTGTGCTAATGATATATTTCCTCTAACTGCTCCCAAATGTTCTGCTGTTTAATACAGGTTCCAGTGAACAGTTATGTTATCAAGACACAGCAGGTATTAATTAAACTAAAAGATCCTAATAACAAGATCACAAGCTTACTTGTATTCATTGAGCTACTCAGGTATCCCTTGCTTCAAAAGTATGTAGGTTGCACAAATTTTTGAAAGCTTTCCTATCTTTCTCCCCACTAAAATACACAACCTTCTTATTGTTTCCTTTAAAGAGACAGATGTTAAATGTTCAGAAAAATTCCAGAGTCCTAGTGGTAGGATTACCTGTAAAACCAGTCATAGTATCAAAGCTAGAAAACAGACCAGGGATGCGGGGGTGTGAGTATGTGTGTAAATTTAGTGCTTTAATCTTTCAAATGAACAATGACAGCGTTGAAAGACTTGAAATCAAACTGTTTCTCTTATTGCATCATTCCTTTTTTGTTTGGCTCAGTCACAGGTAAGCCAAAAAAATATTCAGCTGTTACAAAACTGTGAGAGTGAATCTTATGCCTGCACTTTTTATCAGGATATTTGTTCTTGGCAAACTATTTCAAAATAACCCCGCTCTTTATTATTACATCACTCTCAGAAAAAATTGCACTGTTCTGGTTATGAACAGCTACAAATATATTCATATGCAAAGAACAGGTTCTTATAGCATTTTGTGCCAATAAACAAGCAGAAAATAATTTTGTAATTACTTAGAAACAAGAAGGATTTTACTCAGAATGCATAAGTGACCTAGTATTTATTGATGTACATGCAAGTCACCAAAGAACCTCTAACTACAAAAATAATCAGGTGCTTTACCCTATGTTTGGTAATGAAACAGCTGCCAATAAGTCTTTCCTTTGGTGGCTGATTTAGTAAAACTTTTATGAAGACAGTAAATTTCATGTTTTAGTATACATGACAGTCACATTCTAGATGTTAAGAAGCAAGACAAACAGAAATCAATATCCCCCAACCCGAGCATGAATTTTGTCAACTTCCAATTATTATCTTGCTTGTGGGAAAGATCAAAGCATAATTGAGGTTCCTGGTCTTGATGTCACAGAATGGATAGACAATTTCAATTGTGAAGAGATATAATCCCAGATATAACATGCTTAACCTGGCTACATTTGATAAACAGTCTGTAGGTGGCTGCTGAAATCGTATGCGTTTTGTGGACCATATATTTCACAAGAAGAAAGGCAAACTACATTAGTCTTATATTATTTACATAGTTATTTTCTTTTTAATCCTCAGGTGAAGAGAAATTTCATTTTACAGCTATACTATATTTCAGTCTACTTACTATAACAACATCTTCTTCAGACGTAAAAGAAAACTCAGGAAAGAGAAATACATGCATTTACCACATCTGCAGATGCAAAACTAACTTGCTTAGCAAACCAGACAGTAAATAATCAGTTTTCTTCTAGAAAAATAGAAGTTGAGCTTTTATTTCTTGATTTGAAGAAGTGTAAGGAAAAAACACAACCTGGAAAGCATCAGTTACCATCTTTTAATCTGAAGTAAGGGTAGCATGAATGCCAAGACTGAAATGCAATTGCACGAGGATGGGAGGTAATGCTAGTAGATGTCTTCAGCACAGGTCACCCCCCTTAATTTACTAGCCGGAAGCACTAGCATAAAAATATCAGTAGTAATACATCTGTATCCAGATATAGACTCTTGAACTGCTGCTCTGTTTTTGACATCATATGGGTAATATCAGAGCAGTTAAAAATCTAGAAGTAGGTTACCAGGAGGAGACAGTTTTGAAGAATTGGCACAATCTCACTTAGGTAAAGGAGATACAGAACTCCCACCTTGTCACTCCCAAAAGCTATTCTGTGCCCCTGCATCATTAACATATAAACTCTGTCCCATCTTCTCTTTGACAGTTTTCTTTCAAAGTGACTCTAAACATGCAAACCCACTGATGCTGAACTACAGCCTAACTACTTCCTAATAAAGGCATTTAAGTATGTGCATTTTAAAACATTTTCAAAAGATTCAGGTGGGTAAAATTTGGAGATGGAGGGGATTCTCTCTGTGAGGCCTCTGATCAAACAATGTTAAAGTTAATGTAACCAGGACATTTTCAGGATCTTCACGTGTTCATTTTTTGGAACATATGTCAACACCCAAAGTCCATCACATTTTGAGGCAGGATATAGCAAGTGTAACCTCAGAAACTGCTTACCCTGATTACCTTAGTTTTATACCACAACGTCTATGATGGATCCCAATGCAAAAGGATTGCTTACCAGGCAATCTCCCTACACACAATGTTTTGTTTCAGGAATCGAAGAAAAGCCTTTCTTTGAAATCTAAGCTATATAAAGGCACGGTCTACACAATTCCAAAGATTATTCCTAAATTCTCCACTGACACTCCAGACCTCAAGCTCTTCTAAATTGACTGACACACAGAGGTTTTAAACAAAACATATAAAAACACATGCTCTTATATATTGTGTAGCTTCTACATCGTATTGTTGCAGTAGTTTATAAAACCTGAATGAATTAATAATATTCTTTTGTTTATTTATTTATTTTAGCTTTCGAAGGCTGGCTTTTCATAATTTCCTGAGGTGAGATTTGCTCTGCCAATTTCCTTTGGACCCTACTTTTTGTTGCTTCTTTTGTTGGTTTTGTAAGATATTGTAACAATAATGGTGTGATAGAATTCCAAAGCCGACTTCTACATTGTATTTGTCTTTGTCAATACTTGCTACTGTCTTCCACAATACCTTTTTTATCTCCTCTAATTCCAGAAAAAATCTAAGCTGCAAGGAGAATAAAGTTAAGCCTACGCACCAACTTCTTCTACCACAGAAGCATGATGAGCAGCAACTTCTTACCAATGTATACATACCAGCAGAAATCTCTAACACAGCTTCAGTTATGCCTTTTTCTTGCTACATTTTATTTCAAGAGACATAGAGTGAAAAAGCAGTCTTCACCAATATAAATGAACATACCTTACAAGCACTTTGCTGGTATAGAATCCCTTCTTGTACCATTATTTTCATGCTTTATACAAGATAGAGAAGCTTTCAAAATAGATAATAGCAGTAAGGTTGCTTATAGTAAAGAATAGTTTATTGGGCAGGGGGGAGGGGGAAAGCACGTCTTAATAACAGAGTTATTTTCTTTTCCCCTCTTGAAGCTATGAAATAGATTTAAGCACATTTCCTAGAAAGAGGAAAGAGAGAGAACCAAAACACTATTTGAAAATCTCATGCAAGGGGGAAGACATTCCAAACCAGTAAGAAATAATATAAAGGAAAACAGGGGAGATTCTATAGTTACAGATGTTCAAATGGGTATTTGGGATTGGCACAAACTCAATTCTAAAAGAAATAAAGGTAGTGGAGATTAATTCCCTGGATGAAAACAAAGGAAGCTTTTTCCTAAACACTTGCGAGGTGTGCATACGTGAAGTACCACTGGTTCTATTCAAAAATTAGATTATTCTTAAAAAAAATAATTAAAAGAAGAGCATTTGATTCCAAACAGAACTTCTTTAACAGATGGATAGAGGAATGGCAGAATAATACAATCCCGTCTGCTGTCTGAGTCCCCGCTGAGAGCTACTTTCAAGCTGATAATACAATTCTATTTGTGGCTAAAATCATGCTGTACTGGCAGTTTAGCTCCTCAGGTTTGTTTTTTTTTTTGGGGGGGTGGGGGGCGGGAGGGCAGGGGGGAGACAGATTGTTTTGTTTTGCTTTTACTTTATTGTTATGAAATATTGCTAACATATCAGCTAAAAATGGTTGAATATGTTGCCTTTTATTTCAAAGTCACTTGTGCTAAAATCTGAATTGAAAGCAGCTACTGAAACCCAGTACAGGAAAGGATCTGGGCAAAAGTTTAATTCCATCGATTTTCAGGACAAGCATGATGGGTAAAATGACTGATTAGCATTGGCTTCAATAGGTATGCATGCATTCTTTAAACAGAGCATAGGCATAGATATTACCTAAAAAGGACTGAATCATTGAGTTGTGGTGTTCATAGTTGGTCCTTTTTGAACACACATAGCAGGTATGTCTGTTCATTAAAAAAAAAAAAATCCACAACAAAAACTACCTAACAAAAAAAACCAGTAGGGCTGATATAAAAAGCTAGAGTGGTTCATGACTGGTAGAAGAGGAGGTTGTAGGTTTTACTTACCGTGGATCTGATGCAAATTATATAGCCAAAAGTTGTCCAAACAATTCAAAATAATGCAATACTTCTGTAAATACGTTAACACAGAGAGAGATGGGGAGAAAAAAAGTTTTATTCACTTTTCATGTTGATTTAAAATAGAAACAAGAAGGGTAGACCAAGTTGCCTTGAACCAAGTTGCACCAAGGTACAAAGGCATTTAGTGCTCATTTCCTATACATGAGTTCAGTCCAGCTCCACAACTACTGCAAAGTCAGCATCAATAGTAATTCTAGTTGCAAGCTTACACTCGTTGGCAAAGGTTGGTTTTTTTCCTGGACTAGACTTATAAATGTAAGATGAATTCTGGAGGTAGAAACACCATCGCATAAAAACTGAACGAAGTCTTTACCATCTCACCAACAGCACTGTCTCTTTCATGTAAGGGGTTGACTTACATGGATATGAAAACACAAACACAGTTTTCAGTTTATTGTCCCGAACCTTTTTTACCGTAGTAGAAACAATTCATGCTTTATGATAACAGTGTTGATTATACGGAAGCTGTTGCCAACAGAGTGGCAAAGAAATATTTCTTCTAATTTACAGCAATATTAATTTTTTTTTTTTTTTTTTTTTTTTAGTATTACCTGAAGTATTATAAAAGCAGAAATAGTCTTGGAAACTATTCTCAATTACGTGACTTTATTCAGAAAACCTAAATCCAATTACAATCTTCACACACCTTTTTATAGATCTATTTGTATAATAATCAACTGTGACATGGAAGCAGCTGAACTGTTAGATAGAGATTGACGCCAACTGCTAGTTTGTCTCCAGTTTAGACTACATCACTTTTGTTTCATTTCAGTAAAACTCTAGGTCCAAGGATTTAAATGTTAATGCAGATTTAACCTGTAGTAATAATAATAATCGGTATTCAAAATAACTTGTCAGCGACCAGCACACTGAGAAGCTTTCTGATACTTTTGCAGCTGTGTGGAAATTTTATTCCTGGTAACAGACCTGGCAGAACTGGCCCAGCAGCTCAGCCTCTGAAACTATCAGCATACAGGATCTAGTTCAGACTGGTGAGGAAGAATAGCACAAAGCCTGTACCCAGCTTGCCGGCCAAATATTGTTCTCCCCTTCCTACTGCAATAAATTCAAGAGCCCAGCATTTCACCACAGAGATTTTGCCTGCCTTTTCTGTGGGGTCCCACATTGTTGGTTCTCTTTGAGATTGCCTCACCACAGTAAATCTCTCTTTTTGATAATCTATGTTTGGAACCATTTTCATCCACCTCTTTCTTCAAGGAGCAGAGAACTTATTACCAAATTCATAGATTTTTAAAGCCAGAAGTAGTTAATTATCTCACATGACTTGGCCTCCTGTGACTAGGCAGCCCACAGAATTTTGCCCAGTTTTTATACTATTTAGCCTAACTGAATTATATAGTTTAAGAAATCTAATCTTAATTTAAATCCCAAGTGACAAGAAATGGTTGCAATACTTAATTAAACTTGAAAGCTTGTATCTTACTTCTACTTCAAACTTCGGTGGCTTCCCCTTCAGACCTTTTCATTTATTTGGTCTTTGCCTGCCTGACATGAAAGAGCTTATTGAGATCAGTATGCAACCGTCATCATTCTCACCTTTTCAAGCCTCAATGTCTGTACTAGAGCAAAGACTTTACATTCTACTTGGGTCACTTAGAAGAATAAGAGTGATCTGCAATTTCTTGAAAAGGAAGAAAAACAAAGAACCCAGATTTCTGTTCCAAATAGTTCCCAGAACTTCTTCAATGCACAGGAATGTTTTTCCATTCCTGCCCTTTCAGAGAGCTGAGAAAGAATTACAAAAGCATTTGGAGATTTGTAAGTGCTATGCTTTTATATTCTCCGCTTCCTATCTGGCCATTCATTAAAATATTCTCATTTCGATTACAATTACTCCTCCACTTCCTCCTACTTCAATGGATTTGCCCTCCTGTTTTACCAATAATATGGGGGGAATCCTTTTTCTGAGCAATATATGTGCTGGGTTCATTTTTTAACATTAACAATATTTTGCATCATTAAAAGCTTGGGTTTGTTTCTCTCCAAAGCATATCCCTTCCCTCCACACTTTTTTTTGCCCCTCAAATTCAATAGAGATGAAGATAAAATAGTGAAAGAGAGAAAAAGAAAAAAAAAGGGACTGAAAAAGAAGTTCAGCGTTTACCAGCTAGGTTTTTATACTGAATTTGTTTAAAATAGCTGTGAAATAACATAGTGCATTAACATTGGCTGTCTGCCTAACAAACTGGTCTCTCCCACTCCTTTGCAAGACAGGGAGTAAGATGAAAAAGCTCATGGGTTGAGATAAGAACAGGGAGGCTGCTCACCCATTACTGTCACAGGCAAACCAGACACAACTTGGGGAAGATTTATTTATTGCCAATTAAAAATAGAGTAGGATAGTGAGAAAACAAAACAAAAAACACTTCCCACACCCACACCTTTCCCTTCTTCTCAGGTTCAGCTTCACTCCTGACTTGTCTACTTTCTCCCCCATCTCCGAGTGGAGCAGGCAGATGGGGAATGGGGGGTTGCAGAGAGTTTGCAACATTTTCTCTCTGCTGCTCCTTACTTCTCATACTTTCCCCCTTCTCCAGCATGGGGTCCTTCCCGTAGGATACAGTCCTTCACAAACTGCTCTAGCATGGATCATTCTGTGGGCTGCAGCTCCTGCCAGGAGCCTGCTCCAGTGTGGGCTCTCCACAGAGTCACAGCTTCCTTTAGGACACATCCACCTTATCTGGTGTAGGGTCCTACATGGGCTGCAGGGGGACATCCTGCTTCACCATGGTCTTATCTATGGGCTGCAGAGGAATCTCTGCTCAGATGCCTGGAACACCTTCACCTCCTTCTTCCCTGATCTTGGCGTGTGCAGGGTTGTTTCTCTCACATTTCTCTCTCAGCTGCTGTGCAGCATTTTCTGTCCTTTCTTAAATACATTACCACAGAGGCACAAGCAGTGCCACTGATTTGGTTCAGTTTTTACTAGTGGTGGGTCCACTTTGAAGCTCGCTGGAGCTGGCTCTGTCAACACGAGGACAGTCCCTGATCTCTTGGAGAGGCCACCCTGCAGCCCTCCCCACTACCAAAACCTTGCAATGTATACTCAATACAATTAACAATGCATTACAGATTCAGAAAATGTTTTTGGTCTGCTTTCTTCAATATTTATACTAGCACTACAAAACAGGGATACTCATACAAAGAGCCATCAACAGAGCAGGACTTTAAAAAAAATGTAACTAACCATTCATAACTACATTATTTTAGTTATTAGATTGATTTTGACGATGTAAGATAGTAATATAACTAAGGTTTACATAACAATGAACCATTTGGAAGCACTTATGCTAATGCAGTCTCCAGTTATGCAGCATGAATTAGTTAGGACTTGGACAATAAATGAGTAGTTTCTTGCTCTCAGTGATTAAAATCATTGCAGAAGTTAATGGACTCCTCTGTGAATGAGTTGGCATACAGTGCTGAAGCAACAAAAAGCAATTGCCATTCTTCAGAACTTTGCTAGGGAATCCACAGCTTTAAAAAAGAATATTCCACTTTCACAGCACAGGTAGACCTTTGCACGTTCTGCTAGGTTACATGATAACAGGCACACAGTGATAGGGCATGTATGTTGTCAGGGGGAAGTGATAGACTTTGATGTTCCACCCCTACAGTATAATAAGCTCACAAGTATTGCACAGATATTTGTGGTTTGCAGAGCATGCAGAGTTAATCTAGGTTATACTTTAGGAACAATAATATGTTAAACCCTGATGGCAGACTTCTCTCAAACCTCAATGATTACCCTTTAATAGATGAGTATGAGATGGTGGTAATTCTGACAGGGTTTGTAAGACATAACAGTATTAGTCTCTAAGGTGGCACCATCTGCTTACTACTAAACAAGAACACATTTCTTCTTTTGTGTGAATTTTTGAGACCCTAAGGCTTGAAAAGGTAAATTTCTTCTTAACTGGGTCAAGGTACTCAGCCTTATATTAACAAAGAGTTTCCTGCTGCATTTCCACTTGCACCTTTTTGAGACTGGCTTACAAAGAACGAAGATAAAAGTTGCTATATGCATACACTCAACTCAGCTGTGGAAATGACTAAGAAACGATGAGAAATGCATAGCATTCTTTCAACATGCCTTTCAATCTGAAGCTCCTCCTGAAATGAAAATTACTTATTTTAGTGGTTTATATTAAGAACAGTTCAACTCAAGGCTTAACCCTTCATAACTTCAGGGTTTTTTTGGTTTTGTGGTTTTGATTTTTTTTGTTTGATGTCCCCATTTGCCCAGGAGACAGAATAAAAACATCATATCAAGATGAGTAATTTCAAATAGACCAGAAACTGGAAATAACAAATCTTTAAATCAAACCCCAGAATCTGATCTGAAGAGACGACATTCTGAGGAATTTCAGGTTCTGGCAATTTTCAGATACATGTCTTGAAAGATTATCCCATAATTGTCTAGAATCTTTGAGCTTGCACAGCCTTTTATTACTTGAATAAAAAAAAAGAACAAAGTGGCAATGCAGCTGAATGGTCCTTTTGGTTCTTGACTGTCAGCAGTAACCAGCTGAAATTCGTAATTTTCTACAGCACCATATTGTAATAACTACGTAGGTACCCAAAGCATGGGGCAGGAATTTGAGTTATGCTTAGAAAAAAAATAAAAGAAAAAAATGAAAATGATGGAAACACACCAGGCATGTAAGGAGCAGATGAATAGTTTATTAATTCATTGTCCTATGTGAAAGACCCCAATGAAAAATTATTAAGATGAAGTAGCTCTAACCTGTAAGATCATATTTTCTGTTTACTTCTATTCACATAATTCATGGTTTAACCCCAGCCAGCAATTAAGCCCCATGCAGCCACTTGCTCGCTCCCCCAAGTTGGGATGTGGGAGAGAATCAGAAGGGTAAAAGTGAGAAAACTCATGGGTTGAGACAAAGACAGTTTAACAGGGAAAGCAAAAGCCGCTCACACAAGCAAAGCAAAGCAAGGAATTCATTCACCACTTCCCATGGGCAGGCAGGTGTTCAGCCATCCCCAGGAAAGCAGGGCTCCGTCACGCATAACGGTCACTTGGGAAGACAAATGCCATCACTTTGAATGTCCACCCCCTTCCTTCTTCACCCAGCTTATATACTGAGCATGACATCATATGGTATGGAATAGCCCTTTGGCCAGTCGGGGTCAGCTGTCCTGGCTGTGCCCCCTCCCAGCTTCTTGTGCACCTGGTAGAGCAAGGGAAACTGAAACGTCCTTGACTGGTGTAAGCACCACTCAGCAACAGCTAAACCATCAGTGAGTTATCAACATTCTTCTCGTATTAAATCCAAACCCCAGCACTATAACAGCGACTTGGAAGAAAATCATCTCCATCCCAGTTGAAACCAGGACAGGCAGATTTGAAATGTGATATTGGAAAGTATTAACATATGCTAAAAAAACAGTTCTAAAAGGTTAGCTTACATCTCTTTAGCAGCATGTATTATTTTTTAAACAAATGAGATAAATCAAAACGCATCTGGAACTTTGGGATGGGTTATTAATTAAATGATTTTGTAATTATTCAAGATTCTAGAGAAAATATTTTAACTAGAGATAAAAAATGTCATTCAATATGCAGATTCACGTAAATTTTGTGCAATAGTGAGCACATTAATTGAGAAAATCCTAGCACATACTACCAAAGCAAATCTATGACACAATATAAGGACAAATCATTACACTCAAAACTTAGGAACTAAAAAATTTCGATTTCCCAGCATCATCAAAGTTTCTTCACTACTTCAATACAATTAGAAAAAAGCTTCCTTTGAAAACAATTTAGTTCAATATATAATTAAATTGGAGTGTGTTACAAATACGATAAAACTAACAATGCACAAAGAGACAAAAAAAAATGTTCAAGCTCTGATTTTAAAATATAGGCAGGTGCAATTGCAGTTGCCTGATGTATTTTTACAGATAAATGATCTGAGCAAGAGAAGCAAGTATTACAAACATAACAGGCTCCATGTATGAACAAGTGTTCTTCAAGTACCTAGATGAAGTACTCAAACAATTAAAAATATGTGCACGGGAGGTTTATCATCTTCAAACCACTGGTGCTACTTGACAAACATTATGATTTACCTACAAGTATATAATTAAAATAAATAATTAATTTGCCCTTTCACTGTTAGAAAAGCCTCTCTCATTCTCCTGTATCCCAAAACACACAGTAAAAGGGTTGATGTTGACATGCATGTTGCAACTCCCATAACAAAAGAAATTAATAATCATTGTGGATCATGATGTTAATCTTTTACTTTGCCTTACTGTAGTCATAAAATAAGTGCTGTCATTTGCAAAAACTGTTTCATGACATGAACTGGAGGTTTAAGGTGGAATACTGGCTCTACCCCCTCTCTCCTCTTTATGGTCTCTTACAACCTCCTGCAAATTTTATTTTAGTCCAGAATCATTCTTATAATATAAAACAAATAAGGAGGAACAGTGACCACAAATGACTTAGGTACTACTTCACCCACAGGATAAAACTGAAGGAAATGAATAAAGGAAACAAATTTGAAGGAGCTGAAAGAACAGTTTTATTCCTGATATGTTGTTTCCTTAAAGTGAGCTTGACTCCAGGGAAAAGACATTTATATTAACTTGCAATACCACTTAGCACCATAGACTACTGTATTAATCCCAGCTGGGAACAGTTAGGAAAATAGTAAATTAGTAAAATTAGTAAAACCCCCAATGGATTTAAATATTACAAATGTTTCTAGTTTGAGTGACATTACCACTTTAAGGTATCACAATGAAGGCAATTTAAGAACTCCAGTTCCTCTGCTCTTCATCCTTTTTAGTAACTCCTGTAAAAGAAGCTCTGCATTAGTCAGTCCTCTGTATAATTCTACCTCTACCTAAACAGTTTGGTCTTTTTATCATCTTTCATTTTCTTAAACAGAAAAAAGGACTATTGCGGTTCCTCACAACCTTTGCATAGCCAGCCATAACTCATCTAAAAGTTAGCAGGGAACTTCAGGAACACATCACACATCATCAGCATGCTTGCGATCAGCGGTGCTTACTGCTGAGGTGATAAACCAAAGAGCAATATAAGCACTAACATGTCAGCAAATCATTTCAGTTTGATGTAAAGTCCTTGCCAGATTCACTTCTGGGTTTCTGCTAGTGTAAGCAGGAAAAGCCAAGGCCCCTCAAGAGGGAAAGCCTGCAGGAAAAGGAAGGAGTAGGGACTCCCTTCTGGAGAGGAGAGGGTGAATCAAATTCCTGGAGGGTCATGCGACACGATACAACTTTTTGGAAAATGAAAACTGGTTGAGTGATATTTATCTTCATCAGACTTGGAAAAAATGGTTGCAATGAATGGTAAACTTATTCTAACAATTTCCTGAATGAGCTCTGAGGGAGGGAGGGAGTGAGCAATGCATTTCAATTTTTTTTTTTTTCATTTTTAAAGCAAAGTTATTTTTTTCCAAACACAGAGATATTTGTAAACATTTCCAAAATAAGATGTTTTATTTTTTCAATCTACTCTATAACTACATTAAAGTTTAAAAAATTCCAGATACCCAAAGCAATGATTTATTCTCTTTTCTGCCCCCATTCCCCTATAAAATAGCAACAATTTTAATACTTCATTTTTAGTTCACCAGGAAATATTTTTTCTCTCTTTTTTTTTTTTTTTTTTTTCTTTTTATTCACTTGTAGGAGGCTAGAAGCTTATGAACACAAAGGATGAAATCTTGGTCCCTGGCAAAGTCAATAGAAAAATTCCCACTGACTTCAATAAGAATGGGATATGATCCAGAATGCTCATATTCCTGAGACCTTTGTACTATATGCACAATAAATTAGTTGGTGTCCATCTGTCACTTTGAATTTTCTTGCTTGTCATTTCCTTTCAGTTTAGAATTTTTTTTAACCAGCTGATTTTTGGGCAATGGGTTTCAGATATTATGAGAGGATTGAGACACGGGGATTTTGTATCATTCTATGATGGCCCCTGCCAAGTGATAATGGATTGACATTGACAAATCCCTAAGAGCTAGACCTGACAGTTAACGGATGCTGTGAGATCAGTCTCAGAGAACAGTTTAAGGTTAAGGGGGCAAAAACAGTGTGAATACTCCACACTTGTCTGATTTTGAGTCTTCCAGACTAAATGTGTTGAGAGCAAGAGAAAGTGAGCCAGCAGTGGCAAAGGGAAAGGGGGGGAGAAGAGAGAGTACGGTGAAATCTTTACATCGAACCTGACACATCAGTCATTGCAGAATTCTTCACAGACTACAGGTAGTGATGATTTATAGGCGGTAAGCTTCAATTTGGGAGGCCATAAGCACATTCTTTGATCTAGACTTCTACAGATTTGTTTCCTATGTACTCAGTAAGTAATAAGTGATTTGCTATTGATTTGTCCACAGGCAGAAGAAAAGTGGATTGGTGCTGTAACCCAAACGTGAATGGGAACTTCAGGGACATTGCTACAGAAGGGAAATGCACATGGACAGAAAAATTTACAGACATTTCTAACATGCCAAGTTTCTAGCTTCCAAAAATGCCCCAGCTAAAGCTTTAATATTATCAAACTCTACACAATTACATTTGCTTTAAATTATATTTAATCGCAGCTAACAACAGAAATATACGATAAAAGAAAATCCCTTGACAATCATGACCTGAAATCCCATGCACAGCCTCCCAACATACAGTAAGTAAGCATTATCTTAAAGAGCTTAAAATGTTGCCAGGAATAAGTACATAAGGTAAAAGTCCAACCTACAGCAAATGCCTTTCCAGTTACATAACAACTTAATTATTTAATTCCATAGTTAGTTGAAAACAGTACAAAGATATCCCCTGCGTTTTGCATCATAAAGCCTGATGAACAGTTTTTCATTAAGGGCAATTTTTGCTCTAGAAAATTTTGCCTTGATTTCTGTTCCTGAATTGCAATTTTTATTTTTATACAGGATAATATATGAAAAATATCTAATGCCAGAAACTGTCTCTACTGCTTCAAGAACGTCTTGCAGCATTCAAACCTACTTACTCACGTGACAACTATATATGAGTTGTATCTATCACACTATATCCTGACCACATCTGCTTAGTCATATTATTTTAATTAGAAAATACATTAATTCACTGGTTGAGTAAATCTCAGGAATTTGCTTTTTATTTTCTGTGAGTGTTCTAAGGAATAAAATTTTACTAGTAAACATTGTTCACTGACAGATATAAAGAAATGGGAGTCACGTAGAAATTGATAATACATCACAAGTATTCTTAATATGATTTAACTACATTTAATAAGAGCTGAACACAATTGGCGAAGGGAATAGCTTGGACCCAACATAATTGGTAGTAAAAGCCCAGTTACTTTCCAATAAGGATAAGATTTGTCCCAATAAGAAAGTACAATACTTAAGATTTCCTACCTTTGAATCAAAAAACAAAGGGAAAAAGGAAAGTTTAAAACCATTTTTTTTGTTGCTTTGGGGTGTTTGGCAGGTTTTTAGACTTACTTTGTTTCCTGTGGCTTTAGGTTAATTTACAAAACCAAAGTCAACTAAACTCTGTTTTAAGCTCAATTTACTAAAAATTTCCCTGCTCAAAGACAGCTTCCCTAAGAGCAAATAACTGGGCTTTAAGAAGCCAGTTCCTTCACCAATCGGTGTTTCATATAATGGTTTGAAACAGCAGCAGCAGTATGCGATGCTTGATAAAATTTTTTGATACCCAAATATTGGGCCGACTTTTTTTGACTAATAGTAGCTTTAGTCAGCTAAGAAACAAACATGAAAAGATGAGTATCAGAGAATACGTTACCTAATAATCTGTTGTTCTCTCCTCCAGAAAAATGGAGGAAAATACAATAAAATTACAGTAAAGAACTTTTTTTATATTTTCTGGTGACTACAAAAATATGTATAAATTAAGTGCAGCCACTGACGCAACTTATGTTCTGAATGACGCAATAAAGGAGTCAATCTGCTTTAAAGATCAAAATTATTATAAACATGAGGCAGGATTTTTGTTTCTGATCTCCATTCACCCATTTAAGTGATTAAGTACTACTATACTGAAGTGGGCATGTATGCCTGCACTACCAATTTAATTGCAGATTAATTTTCATATAGAAATAATGGGAAAAAAAATCACTTTTTTTTTTTTCTCCTAGGGACTGCATAACTGAGCGGGTCATAGTAATATAATACTTCACATATGCAATACATACATAATATGACATGAAATACTGACAGACAAATTCTCAGGGTGAATAAAGTAGAGCTTTTATATCCTCTTTTTGAAGATATGTAATTTTATATTAGCTAGGATCAGAACCATACTTTATAAAGGCTACACAGTAAGTCAAGGTGCAAGGTAAATCAAAATATTTGACTGACAAAAACATAGACTTCCCTGTTTGCTAAAACCAGGTTATTTTATTTTATTACAACTGAAATCTTAGGCCACATGAAAAGAAGACATTTTGAAGAAAAAATGGTGAAACTTTGAGGCAAATTGAGGCATCCATTTCACGAGTACCTGGGAAAAACAGTGGAAAACACTTTTAACGTATCTTAACTCTTAAAATCATTTTCAAGGCCAAACTGAGCATTAAGAGGAGATGTTACTAAAGGTCCTAAAAAAGCATCACTAAGGAGCAGACCTAGATAAAAGACAGTTAATTATGCTCACAGATATTTATTACCTCAAAGTGTCTAAATAAAATGTAGCTTTTAAACTATTATCCAAGCAAGCCAATGATTTTAACTGGCCCTTTTTACTCTGTATTGATATTCTGTAGAGAAAAACATACATAAGCACAATTTCTTAAAACACACCCAATACCAACAAACATAATTTCTAAATGTAAAGAACATCCTGAAAATTAATAATAAACACTCTTTCTCCACTAGTTTGACTTAAGAATAGCCTTGAAAACTATGTTTGTCATAAAACACACTGAATATTAATAAAAACGCACACTCACAGTTTTTAAGTGAAGATAAGTGGTGGCAAATACAAAATTAAAATGGAAATTCACAGAAAATAATTTTCTCAAGAGTACTTCTCTAATTTTGAAATCATAATCACAGTGTGAATTTACGTATGGAACATGAGAGAGAATTAAAAATGCAGACAATTATTTAGCAAAACAAGAATGGACATTCATGAAACAATTGAAAAATGCATGTTTACATTTAGCATTTTACTTTGCTATTTTCCTTAAAAGAAAATCTATATACATTTATATTGTTTGGTTTTTGCTTTTCTCTGATAGTTAGAAAACAGCTGTTCTACTGCATTGGACTTTGACTGGCTAGATTGCAAGGCTCAATAATCTGTCTCGGCTCACGGTTAAGTGATGGAATTCATTTAAATGCCCCAGAAGTAATCATCCACAAAGAGTACATTATTTCTCTTTTATGAATTTTCAAACCTAATACTGATGGGTGGCATGCAATTAAACCTGATCAATATGTAATTTAGGTGGGCTGACATGTTTTCAAATTCTCAGAATATAGATTCTTTCAATATTGCAAGAGCTTAGTGAAATACTCAGCCCTTATGAAACAGCCCAAGCAGTTTAGTACAGTAAAACAACAAAAATATACCTATTCTAAAGACAAATAGGGGAGAAATTAAACTTACAGACACTAACTTTTCAAAGAATTAATTATCTTAGTAATAAATGTAGACCTTTCTTAGCAGAATCAAAATAACAATTTAAATAGAAATTAACATGCAGATAATAAAGGCTTATGCTACTGCACTATATAAAGCTATGGATTATTCTTTTTAACAGGGTGTTTAAACATAGCTCTGAGAGAATTGAATTATGATAACAGTTAGTTATATACCACAAATATTTCTTCTGAAAGACCGTATTAGCAAAAAATTAAAGAAAAAAATAATTTTTTAAAAAAATGTGGATTATCATAATGATCCTTTGTGTTAAGCTAATAAACAAGGAAAAGTACATTGCCTTGTGACCCTAAAGGTCATGAGTGACAGTCTCTAGTATTACTAATTACCTTGCTGTCATTTACACAATAAAAATTACACTTGAGTTCTTATAATCTTACATTTTAAAATGTATGCCCGAGGTTCTAGCCTGCTTCTTCTTCTGTTTGCACAAACACTACTCACATTGTTGTCCAGAACAAAAAAAATAAAAAATAAATCACACATTATTCTCTAAGAAAGCAATATTTGACAAAGCAAGGAATTTTTTAATCTTTAGATATTTACAGTACTGGTATTATAAAAGCTTATTTATAGTTTTGGGGGTTTTTTTAAAGCAGTTTTACATAATGAGGAAAGACTGAATTGTCTGTTTTCTCTAGCTGTGGTGTTTTACTATCACATATAAACCAATATAAACACCATTTATCATCTGCTTCTGTTTATCTTTTAAAATCTCTCTTGAGATTATTTTTACTTTACATCGTTATACAACTTCTGTACATACTGAAGACGTATGAATATTCCATAACTATGAAGCACAAATGTGAGCATCACCTAGGATAAATTTTCAGATTCTCAAAAACTCTGCCAAAACCTGTTTTCTGTTTTAAGAGTTTTTGAAATCCTCCTCTCTTGCATTTATCCCATATGAAAGTATATCACTCATTCTCCTGTAGAGTTTCAATCAGAGGCGGCAGAATTTTGAAATCCTTTTGTCATGAAGTGGAAGTAGACTGGGAGAAAGTAGGTTCCTGATATTTTCCACAGCTGTATGGGTGTAAATCTGCTACAAGTCTATTGACTTCAGTTGTTCTGGATTTTTAGAATGTAATTGTACGTAGACCTAATAGGTACATGCAGACCTCTGTCTCCCATGCACACTCAGAGACCACAATATTCATCCTTATGGCACAGGGTCATCCTGCAGAAAGTGACAGTAACCTTGAACTGTGCTAAGCGAGAAAGGAACCCTGCACACTGTCTCTGGGTCCAGGTATGCTTTCCAGTGATGGGAAATGTCACCTTTCATAGCAAAGTGAGTGCAACATTGAGACAGTTGAAGAGTGTAATCCCAGCGCCTATGCGCTCAAAACTCAATGGTGAGAGGTCTATGAACACAAAGGTGCTAGGATATACATGTAGCCACAAATGGAAAAAAAAAATAGACAAAGCGATTGCTCTGGACTCCAGCTGGCACCTTTCCCCACTCACTCAAGGTGCAACCAGTACATTTTCTAAATGACCTGCCCAGCCTATGCACTAAGTAGACCTCTCAAGGCTTTAAATTAAGAAAGAAGAGTTGCCCCTCACAAAAGCCAAATAAAAGACAATTATTTTAGGTTAGCTGAACAGAAAGCTGTTTTTTTTCTACAGAAAAGATGTCTCTATCAGTAATAACTGATGAAGAAATTCAGATCAAAAAGCAAGAGCAGCCTACTACCAAAATAAAATAAAAAACCCAGGTGTTCTACTGCACAGTTTTATTAACTGCTGAATAGAGAATACTTGTATCCCAACTTCAATAACTTTCCCTCTATTTTGTTCAGGACTGTATTTCAGCAAGTGTCACAAAATCAAGGAACCAAAGATTACTAACAATATTATAAATATTTTGTGAAAATATGGTAGATCTACTTAAAACCTGCACCTCCTAGGTGCCAAACGTGCAACTAAGAGGTAGCAGTTACAGCACAGATTGAAAAGAGAAATATATTTGTTTCCAATAGGGAAAAGTACTCTAGAATCAAGCATCTTTATAAAAAAAAATGCATTAAAGGTTTTCAACAATATGCTAAAAGCTGTAGGCTTAAATAGAAAACATTCATTAAAAAATTCTACAGAAAGCAATAGGTTACTATCTCAGCCACAGAAAAGTATTTCATTTGTAAATTAATAAGCCTTTTTAATAGCTACAGCTGGTTGAACTTATACACAGCTCTGTCAACTGCTTGTTAAACTCTAGAAAATCTTCTACAAGGATTTGTTTCTCCTTTTAACAAATGTGAATATGGTATCATCGCACCACATGGCTAGAGCCCCACAGAGGCACCGCACACTTCCAGCTTCTGCTGAAATCCACGGGAGCTGTCTGATGGCAGGTGTTACATGGAGCCCAGCAGGATCTGGCCCACCCTTGCCTTTAATAAAATACTAAGTGAGTAACTTTGATGTGTCATTTTGAAATGCCTGAAGTGATATGAAGGGGAAGACTTTCACTGAGCTATTTGCTGGTCAGTGGGACAGAAATGACAAAGGATTCTGTCCATTAGTTTTTCAATACAGTGTTCAATAGCAGTAGGAAATTGATGGTGTAACAGTGGCATCACATTGGGGAAACTTATGATGCGGACAATAGCACTTCCAATAAAAGGGCTTTTGATTTTCTGTGTGTCAAACTGTTTTAATATTAGGGCATTTCTAGGTCAATGAAGGGTTAATGTAGCACCATAAATCATATCCAAACAAGAGCCCTTAACTGCCTATGTCGAAGTAGCCTTCTACTAAGGTCAAAACAGCATTAAGAGAAGAAAAGGAAAAAACACACACACAAAAGTAGGTTGCAAAAGCAATGCAGAGCCACATCTATTCCATTGCCCCAAAAGTGACATTGACACAGCATACTAAAGGGAGTGAATAATAGGTGAATTAGAAATTAATGATTCCTCTGCTATGTAAATGGCAATTAAAGGACATGCCATGCTGCAGGCTCTGTCCTAAAACTCTTCTCCATTTGTTTGGATTGAAATTCATAGCATATGTAAATGCAGCAATGAGACTCGGTACGTGTTTACTGAAACAGAAATCTGGAGACAACTTGCACAGACAAGTTCTTAAATTTATATTTACAAATTCACCTTTAAAATAGAATTTCAGGGAAAAAAAATGTTATGTGGCTAATTTCTTGGTATGAATAAGTAATGGCTGCACAAAGTAACACATTATACCTTCAACACAGCACAGTAGCAGAACTCAATAATTTACATTGATTATAATCCTACATATCAAAGTGTTACTCTAACAAAGCAACACAGTGTCTGCTATTTGTAAGTGCCTTCTGTCCTGAAAGGTGTTAGAAAGAACTGTTTTCCTTTCATGGTGTCAAACTGTTAAGTTTTTATCTCATAAAAAACATCCTTTCATCTCCATTACATGTAAGTGCAATTAATAAAATGACAAATTCAATAAAGAATAGAGGAGTTGCAGTAAAGGAATGCATTCATTGTTTTGTTCGTGCTTTTAGTTTAGAATGGCTACATCTATCACGTAAGGTACAGAGAAAAGGCTTTTGGAGCAAAAGAATCCTTTAGGGACATTGTCAAACAGGAGAAGATCACAGTCCGATACTGCTTTACTACTGAAGTAGTAAGATCTACTTAAGGTAAAAATTCCACTCCAGCTTTGGGAGTTACTGTACCTTGCAGTCAGTCTAAGAAAAGAATGATTCAGAACTCGGTAAACTTCGACACATTTGTCATTTAAAATCTGCAAATTCCTGCAATATTCTGTGCTAGCATGTGAAACAAATAGGCTTCTGGGAGGGAAAGCTGCATTGACAAACTCAGCAAAGAGCAATTTTCTGTCATTTAATGAAGGATGGAGGGAAGCCTTGATAAAGTACCCACTCATTACAAGTTTGTTTTTGTATGTTTGTCTCTGTGAGACAGAAAGAATGTGTGTGTGTTGATGAAAGGGTAATCTCACTAGTTCAATCTTCTCAGACAAGTTGGACTTGCTAAAAGCACTCTATTTTCTTGTAAATTCAGGTAGACATGCTTTCACATACATAATATCTGCATGCTGGAAGTTCCTTTTTGCTAAAAGATGCACAATGCTTATCCCTGCTCATATGTTGTCTCTCTTTGTCTTAAATGCACCGGTCAATTGATCAAGTGTTCCCTCCCTCCTTAGCATATATGAAATAATATAAAAATGGGGAAAAGAGTTATAGTCCCATACATATTGTATATAAAGCAGTCAAACACTTGCTTATTGTTGTAAATTTTCAGAACAGGCAAGTCTGTGCTGCATATCATCCTAGATAACCTCTGAAAATAAGATGATAATTACCTGTTTTCACCCTCTGCCTAATACCAAAGCAGAATAAACAGATTTTTTTACTGCTGTCATGAATTCAGCTTTGTTGTTTAGTATATCTGTAGGAGGGTTGCTGTTTAACTTAGAAGAAATTAGCAAAACATGTATTAAGAAATACTCCTATATTGTGAGTTGGTGCACATTATCCCTCCGTAATGTGTATTCTTCAAAGACTTCGGACAGCTTAGTTAGCAAAACAATGTTCATAAAGTTGAGTACATGAAGCCATTGCAGAGTGAAGGATTTGGTGGACAATAGGTTACTCAATGCCGTGCATTGCTGGCTGGTTTCTTTAATGAAACAGTTTTTATATGTTGCCTTTATTTATTATAAAGGACTGCATCTATAACAAATTAATGCAGATGCTTCCCAATTAAAACATAACTCATCAATTCCTTTTTTATTCTTTTGGGTGAAAATTATTCCTTGGGTTTGGGGTAAAACATAATTAACTAATTGTGCCAACAAAAAATAAGACAGCATAGGTGTGACTGGAACCATGGCATATTTATATCTACCTCAGATTTTAAGACATTTGATGAGAACCCCAAGGAGCAAGTCTAAGTCTCCCTGAACAAGGCCCTGATTCTGCTAAAGTCAATGAGGCAGATTCACAGCCAGTTAGATTTTCTCATGGACTTCAGTGAAAAGTTGTATCAGCTGGAATCTCAATGTATATACTGTTTTGTATTAGATACAGGAAGAAACAGATTAAACTCATTTTACTGGTTACTAGATTTACCTTAGCCGCTTTACGTCATGCAACACTTGTAGTTGTGGTTAGTAAACAAACACCAGCCTGCTAGCATCATTAACCATATGCTTATACATAAATAAAGAGGTAATTTCTAAGAAGCCATGATGGGGTCTGCTGTATTAAGAAAAAAAAACAAAAACCCACAACCCAAAAAAACCCCAAAACACATAAAATAAGACTGGTTACAAAACAACAATCACAGTTTGCAATGCTAAAATTTCCCAACATTTTAATTAGGAAAATTGTGTCTGTATCAGAAAACTGAAGTTTCAGGACAGTTGTTACTGATTCCTGTTAGCTTCTATATTTTGATACGTACACATGTAATTATACACCTGTAACATGCGCATGCTAATTCTATACTTCCCCTCTGTTCTACTGTCCTTTTTCTTCCGATAGTAAAAAAGCATCTGAGCCGTTTTATATAATGCTTGGGTTGGTATTGTAAAACTGAGATATGAACAGTATTTCTTTCCCTATATATGGAAATTGTTTACTAAATAATAGTTTATTTGATGCCTTAAAACACAGAACATCAAAACTTATTAAGAGAGTACATTTCTTGGTGTATGCCTGTTAGAATAATGATAAGATTTCTTACTATTCTCTAAAGCTGTATAATATTTTATTATATAATCTACATTTTTAGAACTACACTGCTATTTAAATATCTTAGCTAGTAAGTTATTTCAAAAACTTATTACAAGCATATGTCTCTGAATACACATAGCAAGCCTTACAAAGAGAAATTATCTTAGATACCTAGTTCAAACAAGGTACAAATCAAAATTTTTTGGTAGACCCTACAGTGTTTCCAGCCAGAAGCCAAAACCATGATGTTCCAATACTTTTGAGAAGAGCAAAATTAGTGGTTACTAACTACAGCAGCCCATAGGTTTGACAATGAAGCATTGCCGTAAATATAGCATTCCAGCTGGTTTCAGTTCCCAAAATTGAGAGCCAGTGATACATTACACATTGTGGGTCTGATTCAGCATTTGCTTGTAATGCAGTCATAAATCTACCTTTGCTGGCCATGTACATCAAACCTGCAACTACTTTGTATTGCTGAAAGACATATTTGGTCCATACAGAACTCTGGTCCTTTCCTCAAATTCTTGTGCTGATAGAACTCTTTCCTCTATTGTACCTGTGCTGTACTTGAACGTAAACTAGTTCTAGATCTTTTTAGCAAATGTGCTTCTATCCTGATAATAAGAATACATGTCCGAACTGGCATTTTAGCTTGTAGGCAAATTCAAGATTTCACAGCACAGCTATTGAGACAGAGAAAGCTTACTGGGAAGTTTCAAATGAACATAGAAGTAAAAGTTAAAAAAAACCACAGACAAAACACCACCTCCATACTCAAAAAAACCCCAAGAAAACAAATAGAACAAAAAACTACACCAATCCCCACACCCAACATCTCAGATCTCAAGCCTCACAAACCATAGTTTAGTCAAGTCTACCTAGATAAAATTCACCCCTACACAAACATAACCAGTTTTAGCACATGATCTTATACAAATATTTGCACAGAATTCTTGCTTCAGTTAGTAGCCAGAATACATTCTAGGAATACGTTAGTGCTGTACATCCTCGTTGAAGACAGCATGGAGCATCATGACTTCACTGAAGTACTGGATGATGCTTACTGAATGAGACAAAAGGCACTTGAAACAAAAAGCAACCTCAGCTCATAATGCACAACAGTGAAAATAAACCCCTCAAGTTACCACTGCTTTCCTGAGTGTTGGCTTAAATAGGGCTTTCCTGGAACCACTTTGATACATCTCCTTAGGAAAAAAAAAATATCCTGACTTATTTAGAATCATAGAATGTTTTGGGTTGGAAGGGACCCCTAGAGGTCATCTAGTCCAACCCCCCTGCAGTGAGCAGGGACACCACTAACTAGATCAGGTTGCTCAGAGCCCCATCCAACCTGGCCTTGAATGTTTCCAAGGATGGGGCCTCCACCACCTCTCTGGGCAACCCATTCCAGTGTTTCACCACCCTCGTTGTAAAGAATTTCCTCCTTATATCCAGTCTAAACCTACCCTGCTTCAGTTTAAAACCATTACCCCTTGTCCTGTCACAGCTGGCCCTATTAAAAAGATTTTCCCCATCTTTCCTATAGGCCCCCTTTAGATACTGAAAGGCCGTAATCAGGTCTCCCCGCAGCCTTCTCTTCTCCAGGCTGAACAAGCCCAACTCCCTCAGCCTGTCCTCATAAAAGAGGTGCTCCAGCCCTCGGATCATTTTAGTAGCCCTCCTCTGGACCCGCTCCAACAGTTCCATGTCCTTCTTGTGCTGACGGCTCCAGAGCTGGACGCAGTACTCCAGGTGAGGTCTCACCAGAGCAGAGTAGAGGGGCACAATCACCTCCCTCGACCTGCTGGCCATGCTTCTCCTGATGCAGCCCAGGGTACGGTTGGCCTTCTGGGCTGCCAGCGCACATTTCCCCATTTACTGATTTGAAATGAAAATACAAAATAAAACCAAAGAATGAATAACATAATTTAGTCAAGTATTCTGAAAATTCATGAAATATGACAGAAAATTTGCAGCAGATTCCCAAGCTTTAACAATCTTCCAAGGAATCCTTGATTTCTATATGATAGCAAAGGCTGTATAATCAGGACCTAAATAGTACATAAAATAAAAGCATGTGTTTACAAGTCCTTTTAATGAAAGAGCATATAATAAATTTCTAAAATATTATGTAGCTCTTAACAGAGGTTGCTTTCAAGAGGTAGACCACCAACAAAATTAAAAAGTTAAAAGAATTCCCACCTATCTGTTCTGACAAGCCATAGAACCCACCTTTTAAGGTTTTTGTTTGTGGTTATATATTTTTTGTTGTTCCTGATTATTGTCTAAACCGCATCCCTCTATAGGATATCCATGCTGGTGTACACAGCTGCACAGCAGAGTACTGAGTTAGCAGATGGATCCTCTGTCCCAGTGGCAGCGTGCTCAGTTCAGGATCACATGGACCGTAAGCCTTGGTATCATTTCCATCACTACAAATCTGGAACAGTCTGGTCAAAGATTAATGCAGCTTTAGTTAAATTTTTCTTCACTAGCCGTGGTTAATTGGATCATACCAGCCACTGGGAATTGAAAAATAACGACATATATGGTCAAAGCCCCCTTCTTCCAGAAACACTAAACACTATGTTTTGCTGGCCTTACATCAGCTCTATACCAGATTCGAAAATTCATGAGGTTCCTGGTTAAACTTGTACAACTACTTCTTTTCACAATCACAAATGGTACAAAACCAGTAAAACAATCCAGGGAACTTTTTTCTAGATCAATGAGCAAGGTGTCCTCTTTCTTACACTAATATACTCTAAACGGCTTTGCAATAATGTATAACCTGGAAAACAATTCTCACCTTCCACCTTTGAGATATGTAAGTAGCAATAGGACATAAAACCTTTCCAAATGTCTCACAAAGATGACTGATGCTTGGATAATCTCCACATTATTTTTCTTTTGAATATGGTCCCAAAACATAATTTTGTTTCCCTCTAAAACGTAATTCCAAAATCTCTTTCCTCCATTTGAAAGAGGAAATCAGATTTTCAGAACTGAAAATAAAAGTTACTGTTTCTGTGTTTGTATAAGTACCAGTCTGATCAGAATAACTTATATTATTGAATTTTTAATTTTCTTTTGAAAAGACAAAGCTATGTTAAGCAGCCCTTAGCAAGCTGTCACAGATGAGACCAATAAGCACATCCTGACTTAACACACATCAGGGGTTGCCAAGGATACACTGTCAGGGGACTAGGGTCAGGAGTCAAACTGACCAATATTGAGTAAATTACATTGGTTCGAATGATTCCCCCTGAGCTAGTAATGATATGGCATGCACATAGTTTTGCTCTGCAGACTGATAAATACTGCATTTGAAGGCTAAACAAGGAACAAAGCATGGAAAAATGATCCTCTATAGACTGCCATAAACATTCACTCATATTATCCTGACATTAAAAAAATATAATAATTGAAATTATCTCTATTCCTTTCCTGAAGAAATGTAACAAAAGGACTAAGGCTCTTTACTTCAAAAAGCAAAATAAACAATAAGCTAAAATAATTGAAAACAACAACATAGGCAAAAGGGACCAAATCACTTCTTATATTGTGCACCTTGTACAGTTCTCTATTGATATGAAAGGTATTACACAATCATTATTAAATAATACTGTTCGTGTTATCTTGCAACAGCTAGTACAATGAGCTTCCTTATTTCCCCCATAATTTAGAATACTATTTTTTTTTCCAGTTATGAGTCATCTGAAAGAAATAGTAAAAGTTTGGTGCTTTCAGCTTGAAGATGCTAATACATGAATTCTACTAAAACAACTTATGACAAATTCACTGTGCAGCAAATTAACTACACTGGCCTTGTATTAATGTTTGAACTAACTTTAGGCAAGGTCTACTGGCAACTGAAAGCACAAATATAAGAAAGAATGCAACACTAACCAGCCAACATACCATACAAGAGATTTTCCTGATTTCTTTGAGGCCCAATAAGAGACATTTTTAAGATCAGCAAAGCTCAAATTTACATTTAGAACAGAAGCTTGCAAAAGTGACATACTTCACAGTTTAAAATCTTATTTATTTTCTCATTGCTTGTATTGTATTACTTCTCTTATAAATTCTTCTAAGTATGTCAAGTATTAGGTAGAAGTATTTATCCTCTTTTTTCATTCCTTTAGTCCATATTTTTATTTCACGATTCTCATTTCCAACCCCTTTACAGTTCAGCTTGTTTTTTCTATTATTAGCTGAATACCTTTTTTCAAGGCCACATTTACTATATTTTCTTCTTCGAGCTATTTCTTTCTTTCTCCTTAATGCTTTTTCCACTCCCTGATCCTTGATACCAGTGAGTACAGACAGCAAATCTTTCCACCTTCCATATCTGTGTCTCCAAACAGTTTTAGTATCTTTCAAAACAAGGTACTTTACACTCTGTCAGCAATGCTTTAAAAATTGCTCTTGTCCCCTGTATCATTATTTTTGTCACCAGTGGTTATATAATATTTGCATATACATGCACATATCATTGTTTGTTACCAAATACTCAGTACCACGTTGTGAACAGATTTCTCCATTAACCTCCTGTCAGAAAATAACATAACCTCTTTTTCTCACAAATGCAAACGGTTTCAGATCCTGTCTCTCATTTTCTGTCACTGCTTGGGTGCTGTGCTTTGAAGATAAACTTTACTGAAGAAATATAGAAAAGTGGCTGTTGCTCACAAGATTTACAATGGTCGTGCTCATTGTTGTATAACAATAGTTACGAGCACTCTGAGTGAAGCTTACTAAACAGCTGACCAACTACCCATCCCTTTCTAATTTGATTTGTACCTCTGGTATGTTAAACACAGAAGAGAAAAGGTGGAAGCTTTGTTATGGACAAAGTGAGTCCTGGTGCAGCCACTTCCCTTATGCTGGTGGTTTGAGGGCGGGGTGTGGGGTGGGGGGGGTGGCTAAGTGAAACCTACCAACCAACTGATCTGTCCAAAAACCTGCTGAGGAGGAAGGAAAGAGTAGCAAGGGACAACTGTGTGGTGTGGGGGCAAGCTTATAGTTACACCAGATTAGTTGAGACAGATCCCTGTGATCAAAGAGCAGTGGAGAGGTGGCTGCAGAGACAGGCACTTAGAAATTGCCCAGAAGCTCCTCTCAGACATTAGCTACTCCACCCTTTTTGGTGCAGCCGCTAGCAGATCAGAGGAGGTAATTTATGAAGCAGAGCAGTGAGGTGCCATCTCTCTGCTGAGTGGAGGCTGCTGACTCCCAGGACCTGAGCTGTGATCCAGTTTCTGTAACAGTGGAGAGCTATGAGTGCTGCTTTTTGGCTGAGGTGAAAGCCCATGACAAGAGTTTTTTTGCTTTGCTACATGGATTTCCACAGTGCGATTAAGTGTATTTTTCCAAAACCAGCCAAAACCAATTTAGCCCCTTTTCTAGGAAAATTCCTTGGATTTTGAGCAAGGGGAATTTTTCTACCCCAAATTAATAGAATTACATTAAAATATGGTGGATATAATAATATAAAAAATTATCATGCAGTATCAGTGTAGAACTGCAGGCAGAATTCAAAATTGCAGGCATAAAGGACCATAAATCTAAAAAATGGCAGATGCATTTTCAACATTAAATCTTTTTGTATTAATTTCATCTTGATCTGTATATGCATCAAATTTGATTTTTCCTGCCATAGTCCTCATCAGGACTAAACATCGGACTTAGATATGCATCAGAAATCTCTACTACACAGCTCAACAAAAGGAATAACTATAGCTCTTCCTCTGTATTTGTAACTGATTATAAAAGAATGCATGACAATTACTTTAGCGTTAACAAATGCTATTAAGAAGATGACATGTATAGGAGGTGAAAACTATGACAATGAAAGAAAGTAGGGAATAGGTATAAGATCTCAGTCTACAGAAGAGCAGGGCTGGATGGTTGACTCTTGGGACTGAACAGATGTGAAAGTGGTTACTGCCCCATTTTTCACATATAAATCTGGCAATATATTTTGTGAAATTAGGAAGTTTTGTTACCCTCACTACCCCTTATTGGTTAGGCTGGTACTTCTATGGCAGAGTATTGCAAAGCCTGTCCCAAAATAAATCATAAATGCAAATAGCCAGTACACATTCAATGGTGGGAAGTTTGAGGATATGACTGGGCAAACTAGCTTGTATCTTCTGAAGTAGCTGTGCATTACATTCTATAGGTAGTGAGATTAGGGAGAAATAAATATTACTCCAAATCCTACTTAATTCAGTGTTTCAGGTGAGATATCACAAAACTACATACAAAAGTGATCTATGGTTCCTCTTCTGCTGGACCAGTTCTGCAAGTGAGAAAGTACGTTGCATAGGGAAGGGCACCTTATATTGTTTCATGAACTAAGCCCTGACTGATTATTTTAAGCACACTTGTTTTAGTCACATAAGCTCCACGTCCTACACTGATTACATTGTAATTTCACTGTTGATATCAACAGAGATGGTGACTTATGAGTGTGGTACTGAACTTATTCCACAGCAAATAATGACTGAGATTATTAATAAATCACAGCTCCATTTATACAAAGAAAGCTAATTCTTTATAAAGCAGACTACTTAAACTACAATTAGTTTATTCATGCTCTGGCAGCAGGATATATTGTTCTAAGAAGTGCAGTAAGATCTTCAGTCAAGATTTAAACTGTTGCAAACAACTCCATTTACACTTCCAAGCTTGCACCACTGTTCGTTTGCAATGCACTGCTTGTCTTCCTGGATAATGACGCTAAGGTCTCATTTCTCCGAAAAAGATAGGTGCAAAAGAAAGAAGACTGAAGAGAGCATTGCAGAGTTACTCTATTCAAATGTCTTGAATTTGATGAGAGCATTGTTTTGCTTGCGGCACTATCTAGAAGTTAATTCAGTTAATGTGAAGGACTAACGTGAGCAAATAGCTGCTGCTCACAGAAAAACAGTATGAAAAATTATATAGTACATTCATATGCTGTCTATGCAAATATCGATTCCTTATCAATAGCCACTTTAAAAAAATAAGAGTTGCCTCGCACTTTTTCTGCTCATTTACTATGCAAGAATCTGCACACCAAATCAGTTTGACTTATTCAATACCCACACTGCTCTATCCCTGATCAGCAAGACTAACTAGAATAACTAACTACTTCCACCTTTACAAAGTGAGTACAAAGCAAATGTGATCAAATCAAAATGGAAACCATTTATGAGTTTGCCTAAATTTATAGAAGCTGCATGAAGAACAAAGCAGAAGTCTGTTGTCTTCCCAGCTTATCCTTTTGCTAGAATATCTAAAACCAACTTTCATATTCATATTTTGCCCAATTAAAAAAATAATGTTTAAACAAAAAGGCCAAAAAAGGATTACATACAAGCAACTACAGTATTCCTCCAAATGCTGTATAATTATTTTTTAAGTATTTTTCTTGTTAGAATTTTATAAAAAGTATAATAGCTAGTACTTCACAAATTTGATCCTTTCAATGGATAAAGTCAATATTAGCTAAGGATAGTATTTTCAAACTAGTGGAGCCTTCCTAGGTAGTTACATAAGTTGTTTAAAAGCCCAATAAAAAAAAAATCATTCACTGTAAAGGAGAATTACACATTTAACAGCTTCCTACTGTATTACAAAAAACCAGTAGAAACTTCTAAAATCTCCCAATTTAAGGCCTCATTAACTTATGTAATAACTTGCATGGTGAATTCACAATGCTGTAGTTAAAGGTCAACAGGCATTTAGCATAAAACTTTAAAAAACATACTGTAAAAAACACCACTCTACACAGTTACAGCTAACTTGGGTATTGCACTCAAAGTAGAGATTCATACTAATTTTTACATAAGAAATTTCTATCTTAAATGATGTGCACTTAAATTTCGGAACAAATTATCTCGGATTTTACAAGTAAATTGATGAGTTTAAGTTAAAATTAATTAAAGATGGATCTTTTAAGAAATACAGCAGTCACTTTTTCTTCAGAGGGCCAGAATCACTAAACACAGAGACTTCAAAATTCAAGAATCCAAGGATTTTCAAATTACTGACCGTTTTACCCATTACTTTTGTAAGAAAATTTCCTCTTTTGGGACATTGGCTAGATGAAAATAAAAAAGGGGAGGGGGCTTTGCAGGGAAAAAAATTATTCTATCAAGAAAAGAGATAGCAAAGGAAAACAAAGCATCAAGATGCTGTGGCTTCGTGAAGGGCAGGTTGAATGAAGAAACCTGGATTCATGTTTCTCATTTGTCTCTTTGCTTTTTAGCATTGCTCTGGCAATAAAGGAGAAGTAAAGGTAATTTAGCTGGCCAATAATCAGTCTTTAAGAAAATCCAGAGATGAACAAGACAGACAAAACCTTAGTCATTACTGAGGCAACCATGTCAACCATTTTGGCTGGGCAGATTAACATTGCTTTACTATAGATAAATTAACTTGATGAAGAAAAGATTATTGATATTCTCTCCTAAATACCACTTGTGAGACAACTTCAGGGATGCCTTGTCTAGACTGGATTACCAGGTTTATGAAAGACAGTGTCATACTGTAGTGAGCCCAGTGGAGGGCCTTCAAGGCAGTCTGGGGGCCAGAGCACAGAATGTATGTGAGAGGCTGAGGGATATGGGCTTGTGGACAAGGGTCTGGGAGACCCTTCTAGGCCCTTCTGCTCTCTATTATTCTCAAATGAGAGAGTCCAGAAAAGATGGAGCCAGACTCTTCTCAGAGGTGTGTGATGACAGGACAAGGGACAACAGGCAAAATTCTGAGCGTGGGCACTTTTGCTCACTGAGGGGGGGGAGTGGTGTGAGGGTGACACTGGCACGAGTATCCAGAGATTTGACATATCTGTACTCAGTAGTACTCAAAATTGGTCTGGACGTGCCCCTGAGCAATGTGCTGCAACTGGACCTGCTCTGAGCAGGAGGTAGGACTGGGTGGACTCAGGAGGTCCCATCCAAGCTAAATTCTTCCATGAATGCATAAAGATTCAACTGAAGGCAAAATTAATTCATTTTCACTTACTGTTTCAAAAGTTTGGGCTTTTTTTTTTTTTTATGCAGGCTCTACACATCAATATTTTAATATGACAATATTATTATATATTTAACATTTCCTTCTCCTCTCCCCCTTCTGGAAAATGCAAAAGTAAACAAAAAGTCGACATTCATAGTGCACACTCCTCACAGTGTACATCCCCATAAAAGAAGCATACACTGTCTTTGTGCATTTTGGAGGATAGTGGTGATCTGTGGAAAACACATTTGTTTCTTGGTTTCAAATACTAGTAAGCATTATAATTACAATGTACACAAATATTGTCATCCTGAAATCAAGACTGCATAATCAAAGAACGTTCATTAATCTGTACATTCACATAAATTATCTCCCAAATAACACTTAATAATGAGAAAAGTGAAAATGAGCTAGACTTAGTGAGAATATAATTTTCTGTTTCTCCTCAAAGCAAATGTTCAGTTATCCTGAATAAGCTTCTTTAAAATTAAGAGGAGGTAATCTTAAAGTTGTGATATCTTAAAAAAAGAAAAAAAAAAGTTTGGTTCATTCTTATTTATGAAGAGAAGAAATATTTGGGGGGAAAAAAAAATCAATGTTTTTAAAAAAATCCCATGAAAAAAAATTGATGACCAGTCCATCCATTCTAATAAAATGTTTAACATTAATCAAATCAGTACTTCTGGAAAAGAATATTATAACCACCAGATTTGATGATATCTAGAATGTAACGCCTTTGAGTGTAGGTATATAGCATTATAGTTTATATATATTTTATATTTATATTTTTAGACTGTTATATGTTTACTATAGATTTTATACTTAGTGCTTGAACTGTTAATAACATGTCCTCCCCCCCAACTACTCAGAGCTTTGCAGTGTCCAGTTACTGGGGGAGATGACAGTAGTGTCAAGAGTCATGGACAGCAAGGGATGTCAGAAGAAGGGAATTGCTATTTTCCCTCATGGACAGAATCTTCTCAATCTCTCACATGCGACATTAAGCCATTTTCTCAGATACAATCCACTGGAGTGAAAAATCAGGACACTAATGGGTGTCCTAGTGAGGAGACTGGTTTTAAATGAGTAAAATCAGGAAAAATTCTGCAAATTTCAGGGCTACACTAAAGGAACTACATTCAAACATAGAAAGAATTAAATAAACTTCTTTGGTTTGACAGGAAAGTCACATTTATTCTCAAGGAGCAGAAATCCTGTGTTCTGCATTCTGTTATGAGCATAGCCCATGAGAGTGTTGGAATGTAATGAGGGATAGCTACACATTAGGACGACATTGGGTAGCTCTATGTTAATGTTTTAGTTTGGCAGTGCACTTTTGAAGTTAATCTCTTGACTGCCTTCAGTTATTGTGCTTTGGTTTGCATTGTGGGGTGGTTAAAAAACATGTGACTGGATTCTTTTCTGATGCAACTCAAGTAAACTAAATTTAGTGCTCTCCAGCTGCTACTGTGAATTCAGTCCACATGACAAGATTAGAGCTAATCCAAAATTAACTCATCAAAATAGGTATGAATATTGGGTCTTCAGTGACAGTTGCTTCTTTCTACACACAGATCCACTTTTTGCACTGATTACTGTAGAGATAGCTTTAAAGACATGGAAACTACTGCAAATTTCCTCCCCTGCCCCCACTTTGGAAGTTGTGTGTAGATCAAACTGCCTTTGTTCAAATATATCGACCTCGGACCCTCATATGATTTCTCTGGCTATTATAGCTGTTCTCATATTTCTACACAGATTTTTAAGTTCCTACAATTTTCTTTATCTGAATAATCAGCTTAATGTGTCACTTAAAGGGGATGTGTAACTATTCAATTTTCTGTGGAGAAGAATCATCCAGAAGAGCAGTAATTCAGTAAAAGGCTACGAATGTGGACTCGCTCCTGTTCCAGACAACAATTAGTCTTCAGAGAACAGAAGAGATGCTTTTGTGAAGGAAAAAATAGAAATAATTACTCCCAATTTCTATAGGTAATGGTAGCTTCTTTACTATGGGTTCTCCATAGCCTCATATAAATTGCTCTGGTAATGAAATGCTGTAATAATTTGTCTGGCGCAAGGCAGGCTAGACCCTCTGTGATGTTAAGGCTGAAATTTTATGTCCCAAAAGCAAGCCCAGCAAACATTTCTAATACTGATAACCAGAGTGGGGTGTGCCAAAAACACCCCCACACCATTTGTTCATACACATTTATAGTAATACTGCAAAACAACCTAGTACAGACCAGACCTGACTCTAAACTGCAACACTATGGCTTGGATTTAATATGCTTTTCTAGGAAAGCACTTAAGAAGATTCTCATGGCTGACTTACATTAATGAGACTTAATTACATGCATGACACATGTGCTTTAATGTTTTCCCAAAGAAGGTTCCATATCACAACGATGGCATTTTAGTACCTTATTCTTCCCATAATGTTCAGAACGCACAGTGCTCAACATGTATCATTTCCTTCAATATTCTAAGTTTTTAAAGTTGTTAATAATTAACGATTATCTTTTATTAGTCCTGAGCATTTTGATATGTTATGACTGATGCCCATAAGCCTATTGTTTATTTTCTCTTCAACCTCATAAATGTCTTTTTTTCAGGACTTCAGCAGAAATGAAAACAATCAAAAAAAACCCCAACCCCCAAACATTTAACCTTTAATTCACCAGCAACATTACATTCTGAATTATAATAAAAGCCATGAAACTCAAACAAAACACACTAACCTACCTTGCTGTAGTATTTCATATCCTACTAGGGACATATCTTGATTAGAGTCATTTGCAAGACGATGAGGGCCTACATAAAACACTTACCAAAGTATCTCCAGACTATTAGAATCAGTTCAACCCAAGAGCTTCACGGCAACCTATTTTTTTACACAGTTGAAACCAATCTCTTTGCATTACTTCGAAAGGGATATTTCTTGATGTTTGGAAAAAAAAAATAGTAAGAAAAGGAAGAAATAAAATATAACATACACTTAAAAGTACTTCCAGTCAGTTGCTATATACACATTTAGATAATGACCTTAGGTTGGGGGATTTTTCAGGTATCATTTCCTTTTCATATACACACACTCACACATTTTCTTCCTAAACTGAAAGGAAGCTTTGTAATCCTCCATATATTATCTGTGCTTTTTTACCTCACAGTTAGGCGAGCTATTTCTTGAGTAAAGGGGATATTACAGCAGCTTGGCAGAGAGATGTCTCAGCAGCAGGCAAAAAACGAATACTTGCCTAAAAAAGTGTCAAAATGTGGAAGTGCCTCCAATAATTTAAAAAATAGAAGGTGATAAGTTGAAAATGTCAGGTAATTGGCAGACAGATAGAAAGTTAAACTGTGTCCTCAGTGAAGAAAATTAACCAGCAGCTGCCAGCAGAGGCCCCAAGGTCATCTGAATGTCAGAACCAAGTAAGGGCCAATCATTCAGAAGGGGTTCGCTGCTGATATTTGCCCTCCCTGGTCATTTTCAGATCTCCCAGGAACTGCCCTGAACTACTGCCAACATGTGTTCATTTCTAAAAATTACACAGATTGTGATTTATTACCCATCACGCTACAAAAATCCATTGTGAATTAAATCAGCCCTTTGTTTAAATTGCTACTCTGCAATACGTATCATATCATCATAAATGACATTGAAGTTATAATCTACAGTAGTCTGCTTCAGCCACTGATAAGGCTCCACCAAGGGACGATCAATACTTACTATTCATTTTTGAAATTATCTTCACATTGATCCCTGAACAAGCGCCAGCAACACAGAGGCACAGTGGCTTTAATACAATAATTATATAAAGGTTTACAGGCTCATCCTCCCAGCCAATAAAAGCTGTCAGCTGGCAGGGACAGTTACAATCCCATAATCCATCAAAATGCTGTTCTCTGACCTATGGGCTTCTGGGCTTTCAGTAGACCTCGATAAACATGCTTATAGAGGAGAGAATAGCAACAAACGCTAGCAACCAAAAGCATCAGATTCATATTACCGATTACAAAAAAAAATCTCTTACAGCACATCACCCTTTTTATCAGAGCAACAAAGAGGTGCATTTTTATTATAATTCACCCAAGAGTAAGTGACTGGACGTATGCGTATATTCTCAAACAAATTCAGTCTGTTCTTTTGAGAAAGTGACTTTGGATCAAATTATAAACTATAATGAAGTAAGCTCATGAAGCTAGTATCAGATATAGCTAATTTAGAGAAGAACAGCTAAGCACTCTATAAACAGGAAAAGCAAGACTAAAAAGAAAATAAAATACTGAGAACTAAGAATAAAAGGAAGCTACCATCCAGGGGCAAATGAAAATCCAGATTAAGTGGATTGTGAGTGACACTGTAGCATTCAGCCAAAATGCCAAGCTATTTTTTTTTTTTTTTGTATGTGTGAATTTGTATTTTCACACAGATGGGGCTAAACAAATCAGTTTATTTATTAGTTGAGCTATACAAGTTCAAATTTTGCATATCAATTGAAGCTGTATAAAAGAGGGGAGTGGTTATTTTACAAGGAAAGCATTTGGTGAAACTGTAGAGATTTACTCCAGCTACGTACTTTCCAATGATTCCAGAATAAAAATAAAGTAACATGGATTTGAGGCAGAAGGTTTAAGGAAAAAGAAGTCAGAGAAGAAAATTTAAGATATGGAACAAACAAACAAAGAACGAAAAAAAGAGAGCAAAGAACGGGAACTGGTATAATGCGGGAATACTTAATGATGTATAACGTCAACACTGCTTCTTGTATTATTGTCTGCCACATCAGTTATACCACTCTTTTACTGATCCCATTGTCAGTTTCACAGTATTATCATGCACACAAGAAGCACGGAACCTAACTGGGATTAGCAGGCACAATTTGTGTTTCAAGTTCATCCTTTAAATACCTGATTTGACTTACAAGAATGCTGATGAAAAGCACTTATTTTTCACCATCCAAAATTATGTGCAAAAAATAAAAAAAAAAGGAAAGCATTCCCATGATACAATTCTAATATTTGATAAGGGGAAAATTAAAAAATGAATTTTCAAGTTTTGCAGCATCATGTGGAGTTCCTTTAAGAAAGGGGTACAATCTCTAGCGAACTTTTCCTGGTTATGGGAAGTTTTGGGTTGTTTCCAACCAATACAGAAGACATCCCACTATGGTATGATTTGATTTAACTTCAGTTCTTAAGTGCAACAAGTGATATTTACCAGGTGAGAACCTTACCTGTGACTTGACTTTCAAAGCTATAGAGCACACGTTAAATATTTTTGTTAACAAAGCAGAGACAGAAAGCTGATGCAAGCTGAAGTACAACCTAAGAAGGGATATAGTAGCATTTTAAATCTCTTAATTCAGACCTTAATATTTACATTACATATTTGATAAAGCAAAATTCTTTCTTAGAAAAGAAAGTTATCTCTTTTTTTTGTTTGCTTGTTATCAGTGATAAAAGGATTTTTTTTTTTTTTTTCCCTACCTACAGAAATTATTGTTCCTTAGTGTGAAATACAATTTAAGTCATGGCATTCTTCCTTTGAAGTACTACTTTCTTTTAATTGTTTAAAAGACTAATATATGTGTATGTTTAAATTGTACAAAAAGGCTTTCTCCACTGATGGCATTAAAAGATAGAACAGCTGCCACCTATTAACATGCAACAGTAACCAAAGTAATGTTGTGCAATAAAAACAGATCTCTTCACAATAAACAAAGTGTGCAGTGGCCCTTGCAGGGTCGTGTGTTGCCCTGATTCACTCACAATTTTCATATATGCAAACTTTGACAGCCTATTAATAACTACTAATTTTCCTCTCTGTTCTTTCAGAGATGCAGAGGAAAATAGTGTTTTCCTATGTGATCTTGGAGAGTACATCAGCTTATTCTTATAAGCACAAGCCATCTTGTACCTTTAAAACGTACAGAAAAACGAACCTAAAATACCAAGCTAATTGTACCCAAATGACTACAGCAATATCCATAGCCTTAACTGTCAACTTACACTTGGGTCTTAAAAGTTAATATGGGTTAAATCTTGCACAGGGTTGCCTATACTTGCCAAATTACTCCCCTCAGAAATGTTTGTGATCTCACATTAGTCATATACCTCAGATGACACCTGGATCACCCCATTCCTTCCAGTGAGTTTGCACAGGTAAGACTGATTAGCACTCTAATTGAGAATTAATAAACACTCCAGTTAATGACAGTTATAGAATTCCCATTGCCCCTTATTGATTGCGCAGGCTTTGCAGGCTAGCAGTAGACCATAAAAGAAAAACCACCATACCTACATAAAAACATCCCCTTCCCAAGCCCCACACATTTTGAAAAATAACATATAATTTATGAAGAAAATACAGTAAACTACTACTGCACTAATAATACTTAACTCTAAGTCATATATGACTTTGGTCTCAGGTTTGGGCTTCCTCTCATATCAACAATCTCTTCCCATTTCAGTAGCAACTCAACACGTATGCAGGAGTTAAAGACCTGTATTAATTCAACGCTCCAGCTCCCTGCCAATGCACAATTCTTCCCCACAGCGCATGTAGGCAATAACACGCCTAAAGAAGGACAAATTATAAAATCAACCCACCATAATGTGGGATTTGTCATCCAGTTATGTGAAAAGACTGGAGTAATTTGCCAACATAAAGATGGTCTCATACAGTGTACTGTCGACAGCTAGCATTGTAATGATAATGAAGCTATCTCTGTAGAACTGACACAGACGCATAAAGTGGTTTTTGAATCTGATATTAGCAATAGACACTCAAAACAAAATTGAAATATTCTTATACATTTAAAAGATTAATATAAATAGGTCTTTAAGAATACAAATGCTTCAAGCTTCAACTCCAGTAGCGATGCTTTAAAATGAGACAGTAAAACTCTGCTTTTTGCTAAGGCTTTTTTAGACAAAAGGGGTTTTTGCATGAAATTTGAGAATTCAAGAGCAACTTATTTGAACATTCTGAGGTTATGGCATGATGGCACCATACTGATATTTTGAATTATTACATCAGAACATGGTGTAAAAAAATGCAATGTTTCTGAAAGAGAGACATGAAGAAGGGTCAGCTAAAAAAAGTAAGTCAAGATAGATAAACTGTAACAGACACATCTTTAGTTTAACCCCATCAGGGCTCTTAGAATATTTGTTTTGTGACAAATGAGAGGTTAATTGTTAGCTTAATTAATAGGCCTTTCAGGTACCATTGACCTGTATGAACAAACATTTTATAATAATAGAAAAAAATAATTTAGACTTATCTTTGGCATACTAAATAGGATAACATCAGTTCATGCTTTAGGATACTATTTCTAAAATAGATGTACATAAAAAGTTTTGGCTAATGGATAAACTCATTGTAATAAATAATCATAGTGCATAATAATTATTTTCAAGTTACAGATCCTATGTAGATAACATTCACTTCCATATAGAATTGTGAGTCTCTTCTGATGCCATGATATCATTTCCTAAAGCCAATAATTGAAATTTATATTTAGAGAAAAAAAAAAGACAGGACAGAAAATTATTTCACCATTAACAGAGCCATCATAGAAGGTAGATGTGGAAGCTGGAAGTTCAAGAGAAAATAGAACAGTCTGGAGACAGTTTTTTAGCATAAAGAAGAGGGAACTGTCAAAGCCCTAACATTAAACCAACACATGAGGAAGAGAAAAGGTAAAGATCTGCACAGGAGAAAGAATTATTCTGTCAGAGATAGCAGAATGATCAAGAAAAATGAATTAGGTCCTCCATAATGTAGATAAACAGGTGTGGCTTTTGTAAAGGGAATACACTGCCATCTGTTAAGTGAAAGCCATGTTTTAATGGTTTGCAGCAAGAGTTTAAATAAAAATAAGTTAGCCAGTAGAGTTAGTAGCAGAGTTTAATTTGCTTATAGAAGGACAAGACAACAAAGTTGCATCATCAGAAGTAGGTAATTAAGAAAAAGGCAAGAAACAGGTGTGGTTAGAAATATGATTTGTAAAAGCTAGCAAATATTAGTCAATTAAAAACAAAACATAAGGCTAATCAAGAAAGAGAAGATACTGCACTGAGAAAAGAGGTTTTATGAATTGTTGGAAGGTAAGAGCAGACCACTAAGAAATTAAAGTATAACAATCATTCAGAAAAAGGAAATATAATGCTCATCCTTGTACCATTAATTTAATGAGGAAGAGGGAAATAGATGACAGAAAAAAGAAACAAAGGGTAGGGTATGGCTGATGAATTCAAGTGTTAAGCTCCAGTCTTCAAACAAAACAGCAGTTGTGAGCTAGGACCACCAAACATGGAGAGTTGGGGGGAGGGGGAGAGAAATAGTCACCTTTGCAAGCATAGTGGTAATTTTAGAGTGATCCAGTGTCAAAGAGTGGAAAACGGCTTACAGAAATGTTCTGGTTTAGCCACAGTTGGCAACTAAGCACCACACAGCCTCTCATTCACCCTCCCTGCCCTGGGTTGGATGGGCGAAGAGGGTCAGAAGAGCAAAAGTAAGAAAATTTGTGGAGAAAACTCTCCATCTGGAGATATTTTGGTTTAGGAAGAAAATAACTAGTAGAAATGCAGGTGGAGGAAGTAGAATGTGGTTTTTATGCATATCCAGTGTAAATCTACACAGGATCCAGCCTATGCAGGTCCTAGAAATGGAAAAACTCAAGGGAGGATTACTCCAAAGAATGGGAGGGAAGTGGTAAAGGGGTGAGAACTGACAATGGCTTTTGAAGGTAAACATGTCCAACTGGGGAGAAAAAAATTGTCATGCATCTCCTGTTATTTTTTCTCATTTCCAGATGAATTATTTATTGCCTTCTTCCATTTACAGGACAAGAAGAATAGTCCTGGAGATGCAGGGTATTTTCCAGAATTGGAATTTATATTGTAAAGCACTATTAGCAGGATAGCAGAAGGTGAGCATGAAAATGGCTTAAAGTCCTGTTTAAGAATGTCTAACTGCATCTTCATATATTTATTATCTATTCAGTTACTAAATCCCATACTCTGTACATGTGTAATAAGTGGCAAAAACATACACAGAAGATCCTACTCGGGCAAGAATTTCTGGTATACATATTAAGAAAAATACAATTTTTATCCCCAATCACCATCTCTTGTATGGATTTCACCTAGTACTCATGAAATATATATACATATAGACACAATAAAATTTGGGAAAAAAATTCTAAGTATCTCTGAATATTGGACAGTTCCTGCAGTCAAGTCTGTTTTGTCCCTGATAGTAACTGATGAATGATTTCTCTGTCTCTATCTTGACCCATGAGCTTTTTCATCTTATTTTCTCCTCCCATCCTGTCGAGGAGGGGGAGTGGGAGAGCGGCTGGGTGGGCAGCCGGCAGGTGGCCAAAGTCAACACCATACGCAGACAATGAGTGAACTGCTGACATCATAGACCATATAAAACTTAGCAAATTATGTTCTGTTTTATCTTGATTAAGAAAAAAAATCCTGTCATTCAACATTAAGCAAGTATCAGTAACATAAAATGTAATAGTTGCTTTCATATAAATTTGAGCTAGGAAAAATCAGACAGACAGAATTTATTGCCAGTGCAGATAGGTTCCCTCGACCTTCTCCTGTGTAAAGATGTTGAATGCAATTTAAATAAAATTAACCTCAACAGTCCTGCAAGTTCCATCACCTACTGTGCATCAGAAACTTTCAAAGGTAGGATAAGATACCATTACCAAGGTTTGGCTGAGTCAGTTTATTGCATCTTTACCAAGTACAGATTTCCTACAAGAGCTCAGTGCTTTTGGTTATTCAATAGAAAAAGGTTGGTACTAGACAGGGTTTTTTTGAGATGTAAAGGTACAGGAGGGTTTCAGGAATCAGCCTGATAAGCTTCCAAGGTAAGAAAGTGAAAAGTTTTTCAAAAAGGCTGCAGAGATATGAATATGGCTTAGTTAAACAGAATCTGTACATCTGCCTCTGCATTAGGCACTTTGTAAACACATTTGCCATGGAAAGACTCCTCAGAAGAGCAACCTAAAAAGTAGCAGTTGCCTGAAGGCCAAGTAAACTCCCAGCAGCACTGTTTAGAATTTTGCCCTGGGGCCCACTTATATAAAAGTTTAACACAAATACTATTTCCTGGATTTGAATCAAGAGTATGCCTCGGATGCCTGTCTTTCAACGCTATATCTTCAGATATATTCAAGATACTCTGTCTATAAATATCAAGCACAATCACTTTTTTATTGCCATTATTATATTGATCTACAGTTTCCTATACACAGTTCTGACAACTGATTCAATATACAACTCTTTATTATGCATTTAAGAGACAAAACCACTGCTCTACTTTGCACTGAATTGTACAGTGGGATACCTACAATCAACAAAACACTTATGTGAACTCCAAATGAATTGCTCTAAAGAAAGTATATATCTCTGTTTTAGAGATATGCAACATGATGTTGCCTAAATCTAATAAAAACATCACACCAGATCAAATATTAAAATGCTAAGCTAATACTTTAACTATACATATAGCAGAATGATATTCAAATAATTCAATCTCTTCTAGAGGACACATTATTTCAGCATCTAGTATTCCTATAAACAGGATGTGGAATCAGGAGAGTACTTATTTGGAATTATTAATTGCTATAGTAATTGCACAGTTGCTAAAAAAGGAATAAGCTATATAACTTTGCTGAGTACTTCATAACTTAACACCTTTCCTTTTCCTGTTACCTGAACAGAAATTCATTCTCTTCAGCATCTGAAGAGCTATCTTTTTTTTGTTGTTAAAGACTAATTTAAACAAAAATAGGTTTAAAAATGGTAATATTAAACAGAACAGTTTAGTAATACCCATGTCTTCTGAACAACGTGATATAAGTGGTGGGTAATTGTCACCAAGATGTATGCTTGTTTACATGCAACCAATATTAGAAGGAAACTAGTTGCTCCTTCTTCTGCTGCAACATGCTTTACAAGTTTGCAAATACTTGAAAAGAACCAGGGCTTTGTGGATAGGATGTTTGTCTATGAAGTAGTAGTGAAATGACAGTATAAAGCCCCTGTTGTAAGCTCTTGCCAGGATGTGAATGATTATTTTCCTTATCTCTCTACCTTTTTCACAGCCAATTCTAGGGTATCCACACATTCATTTCCAACAATTTTTTTACCCTGTTTTAAGTTGACCTTTCTTCAATATCCATAACAAAAGCAATACATCACTTGCAGAGTGCTATACAAGAAGTTGATTATGGAAAATTTGAAGTAAAACCGCATACTCTCCTTCTGTTTCAGTATTTATAAAATCTTTGGAGGCCAAAAGTTCATTCTAAAGAGTTAATATTTTAAAACACATATTTTAAAGATTTTTCCAAAACAGAAGAACGTATTGTTCATGATAGGAGCAATCAGGGGACACGACTGGCATATGGAATTGAAAAAAAAAAGCGAGTAGAGGTGCACAAACTATAGAATGCACTTTCTTGTATAGCAGCTTTGCCCTTTGCAAGATTCAGTAGTGTTCTGTACAGCATCAGTGTCATGTCAATCATCCTTCACATTCATGGAAATACCTCTGCAATCTTAATATGTCCACTTAAACTACTTGGAAGATGCTAACCAAAAATGAAGGTTTCTCAAATTGCTAAGGGATGAAAATCTGTTGAGCAATTATTGTGGATAGATAAACTGAAAATTACTAATAACTAATGGTTATTTTTCTTAAGTGTATAGTACATAGTTTTTATACAATATAACCACAATGCAGAGAAAGGAACCTTATTTTCCCAATTAGTATGTGTAGCAATATGAAAATAAATTATTTGGACAGGACTTCAGCAGTCATAGTAACACACATGAGGAAAAACACATAAAGTCTTTGGAATACAGATTTCAAACAATAGAGGGCTCTTTCCCAGACACTGCATTACTGAATACACACAGACATCTCTCACTAATTTGTTGTCTCAGCCATGTCGAAGAGTCTCAGTGTATGCTTCTAGGTCATTATAACATTGGATAATATCTCATATAAATGTTAAATGACAGTCACAGTAGCACATATATGAAATACTAAAGATACTCTAGAAACTTTCTCTTGTATTTTTATTTAATTGCTTTCGACTTATAACAATAGAAAAGTACTGGGCTGTGGAAGAACAGCACTTGCCCGAACAACAGACGATGTATCTATTATCTCACTTCCATGAAGGTCATCGACCTATGACAGTTGGAGTAGCAGAAACATTAGAAATCATGTGCAATTTAATCTTTACACAAATAAAGGAAAAGTATCACAATGCCTGAATAATGAAGAGTCTCTCAGAGAAAAAGAAAAGTCTGTCCCTGAGGATATTCTTCATTTTCTTTCCTGAACTGTTCCATTGCATTCACACTATGAGATTCACTCACTGTGCTGACACACGTATTAATAGTATTTTGGCTGGAAGAGTGTAGATGTTCTAAAGTGATTGCAAAGTGCAGCTGTGACTCAGTTCTCCTTTCATTCATTCATTACTTCTCCATGTCAATTCTGGGAGACTATTGTTCACCGAGAAACTGTCATCAGGATTGAAATTAACTGTTTTTTCTCCTACTTCAGGCAAGAGTGTTTTTATGTTCCCTGCTTTCCAGAACACGCTACCTTATCTTTCACAAGGTTAGTGATGAAATTATTATATCAGTTTCATTTGAAAATAAACAAACATCAGGAAAATATGGAGAAGCATACATAAAAAAAAGATGTTAATCTATAAAACCATTTCCATGTTATCAGTGTGCGTTCCTTTTCCGATAATTTAGAAATCAAGCAAGCAAAAATAAAGCACTTCCTATTGCAATTCCCTGTAAGCTAATAGCTAATGATGGATAACAATACAAGTTTATTTTCTATTCACTGAAAATGGATCCTCTGTGTCTTCAAGAAAGGAACGGGGAAAAAAAATATTCAAGAGTCAGAAGAGGTCAGCTGTTTCATCTTGTTATGTAAGTGCAAATAGAGAGTATAAAAATTATTTTTACCAAAAAAAAAAGGCTTTTGCTGACAAGCTGCAAACAACCTGAATTCTCCATTGATCTATCTTTAACAATTTTATTAGATGAAGACTATGAAGATTTTTTTTTTTTTAAAATACTGGACTGCAGTTTTTAGAATATTGTGGGAAAGACCAACTTCCCCTCAGAATCATTATTTTATTTGTCACTGGAGCTTTCTGTCTCTGTGTGTAACTTAAAGAAATCAGAAGATTTCTTTAGTGTCATTCTCTAAAATAACTAGAATACATAATTCTATTTAAATATACAACTGCTATCCTTCAGAAGGAGAAGATTATTTCAAAATTTTGTTTGTACTTAAAATGGTGACAAGAACTTAAAATTTGGAGATTGTTTAAGCTAATGAAGTCAAAAGATATCGTGGAGGTTTTTATATTTAAATTCAATGTTAAAAAAAAAATCTAAATAAAACATTTCAATGCAACCAAACAAACTGTAAAACTTCTATTGACAACTGAGACAGTGTTTTCCAATTAATATTATTACTTCAGAAAAAGCCTAAAAGAAATTTTTTAATGCATTTAAGAAAATTATTATTTTTCAAAATATTAATATAAAAAATACATTTCCTTCCATGATAATTTAGACTTTCACATTTGAGACAACTGAGGGTGATCTGCTAACACAAACTCTTCCATGGTTGTTCTACAATCTGAAAGCCTGGAGAAGAACCACTGTTTTATTCGTCTAAATTTAAGTATGCTGCTTTCCCACTTGGAGAAGGAGATGGAGAAATTATTCTTGGAATTAAGTTTTGATATGAAGAGAGGAAAAGAGGAAATGTGACAATTCATTAATAAATTATAGCAGTGTTTAGAAAGTTCTAGGTTTTGCCTAAAGTATTCCTTGAAGGTGCCTTTCGGTGAAAGTACCCAGTTGCTACCTGAAATAGATACATCCTTTAGTACAGTTGTTTGTCTCCATCAGCAAATTGGGTCAGGGAATTATTATATCTAACTTACATGTTTGGCTATTTTTAATGATACAACAGCAGCATGAAAGAATGGCATTTAAAAAAATTTTAAAACTCCATTTTTTATTCCAAGATAACAAAACTTAAAATGCTTCATTTGTTTCCTGGTAAAATATTGTGGATGAAATTGTGGTTGTCATTGTATAGGTCCAGGGACAGCTGAAAGACAGAGCTCAGAGAATGAGCCAAATCCCTGGCCAAATGCTCCTGTGGATATTCAGCTATAACACGTGGAGCCCATGGACTCAGCGCCATGGATGCGTTCCTATTCTGCTCAAGTAGGTGGAGGCAGCAGCAGACACACCTTTGCCCTTTGTGCTTGCCTCGCCAACAGGAAGCCATGCCACAGAATGAGCTTGTCTTAAATTTGTACACTGCAGACAAGCCAGTGCCATGAATCAGGACACATGGACAATGCTTTAAAAAACCTTCAGCAAACATGTTTCAATTACATCTCCAGCCACAGAATTTCTGGGGAAAGAGACAAATGTTTGTAATAACTACGCAATCAATTTAATTTTCACACACAACATGTTTACACTCTAAAGAAAGAGTACTATTTTTTCTACTTCCAACAATATAGTTATATAGCAAATCAACTCAATCTCTTTAGCTTTCCTTGGGAATAAAGGTGTATACAACAGTTTTCCCAGAAACTCTACTGCAAGGAACATCGCTTGATCATGTAAACTAAAATAGAAGATAAAACTAGCAGCAACTCAGATAGGTGTAGCCCCAAACTTAAAAGTCTAAGCATACAAAATTTAATTTGATAATATGAATTTTTTATTTTAATCCTTTGCTTTTTCTGGAGATAGTACAATGAAGAAGTAATCTTCATAGTACCTTATTTTTTGTTTCTAAAGAAAATATTTGTGGTTTTGTTTCCTGTAAGAAAAAAATGTATTATGGATAAGTGTAGAATGCAAGGAGTACTATGACTGAGGCTACAATACAGTAGACAGTGATGTGCTTGCCATTCTTAATAGAAATATCAAGAACATAACGGTCAATCATGCTCTAAATCTATAACTATGCATGTTGCCTCATTGCATTTGCTGCAAGACCTTGTCTCTCCTTGACACATCTGAACACTCAAATCAATGATAATAGACATCAGGGCCTTGTGGATACTCCTGGGATCACACATATTATGTAATATTTTTGATTACCTGATTACAACTTAATCCTATATAAAAAAAAGCATTTAAGGATATTCTCCTTTCTATTTCTCTGTTTTCATATTTTGGTCACCTGCAGTGCATGTTGTACATATGTTTGTTTACCACCCAACTGTGAATTTTACAGTCAGAATAAGGACATCATAGTTTTTCACATAAATAATTCTGATGTACAAATTTTGATGCAGACTCTAGAAAGGAGATGCAGACTCGGGTGATGAGATTTTTACAAAGACTCAGTTTCTTTGTGACAAATCACTCATTTATAGAAAGTGAGACAGTTCTTTGCAATTTAGGTGTAGAAAGAGATAATGTTCTGCTGCTGCTTTGGACTGCCAGTGTGGTCATCCAGCTGAAGTACCTAAACTATAGAGTAGGAAGAGTACATTTTTCATTGAAACTCAACTTTGCAAAGTCTGTTTTCTTGTTTTTTCAGCCATTTCCATGACTTGTTTTCTAAACCTTACAGAGGTTCAATATGAAGGCTCCATTACAACATACTAGGCAGAAATCAAGTATACTAACTAGTACTAAATGCAGATGCCTAGGCTAACAGGTAGGAACAGACAGAAAAATAAAAGCTGAAGCCGAAGTAATTCATTTTTTGTTGTTTTGATTTTTTGAATTGTAACACACCATTTCATTCCTTTTATTTTCTTAGCACATAAATTTAGTGTTATATACCCGAGGCCAAGGACAACATACCATGTAGTTAATTGTCACCATGTCAATTATGCATGAAAGAAACAAAACGATTTAATTAAATTTGCAAGTTTATAGCAAATTTAGAAAAGGTATAAGGAATCTTTCCTATCACTGTATGCTCTAGAAGGCTTTTATTTTTTAATCTTTTCCTCTCTTATGGAAATCATATATGCAAGCTATTATATTTTTAACTCTTTTCAGAAAAAAAAACCCCAACCAACATAGTTAAGAGTTTGAAACACAGCATTCGTACACGATTTATGTGCAGAAACTAAGGATTACAGACTTAAATATCTTATATTCTACCTATGTAACAAGGAAGGAGAGTTACACAGAGGATAGGGTATTGAAGCAGGAAACCTGGAGAGAAATTAAAGCCATGCAGTCAACAGCAAAACTTCTATAGGTTTAAGAGGGTCCAAAAGCTTGTCTCAGAATGTGTTGCTAGTTTGCCACTGTCCTAAACTTATGCTTTCCCATATCAAAGCAAGGATTTAGAATGGCCTGGAAATGAGAGAATCTTGATGCTGAAACACTCATTTCACATGCCTGAGTTCAACATAATCAGAGAAGTGGTAGATGCCAAATTGGATAGCCTGGATCTAGGATGCTCCTAGTATAGAGAAAAACCTATTCTATGTCCCCAGAATACATGGGAAACCCACAGGAAATTTATAAACACTTTGCACAAAATGGACAATTTTACTTCCTAATTCTGCAAATTGTGCCTAACAATGCTTATGAATATTCCGATTTAAGTCAATTGGATTATTTACATGCATTAAATTAAGCACATATATAACTGGTTTTCAGATAAAGGTCTTAATTACTTTTAAGGTATTGAACCATTTTTCTTCAGACTTGACTCAACAAGAGCTATAGATTAAGTCTAGCTAGAAGTTACTAGCATTATCCTGGTTTAGTTATCCATGAAAAATGTTTCTGACTAGGATATAAGAAAACCTTTTCACTTTCCCTCATGATTAGAAAAATTATTTTCAAACAATCATTTTGCACTTATTTATCAATTAATAACTGTTCAGATAAGACTGTCTTTATAAAAAATAGGAAATGGTTTTCAGAAATGCATCTCAAAGTAAAGCTAGAAGTTGTTCATTCCTTGTTTATTCCCTCATAACACATAACTAAATAGGACGTTATTATTTTTTAAGTAATATCCTCTTTTCATCTGAGGAAGGAGTAAAGAAGTTTAAGATAGATGACCAGAAAAAATTACTGTTCAGGTATTGCTAACTGGAGAAATGACAACAGAATAAATGAGTATACGAACAATTTAAGAAAATGCTGGTATCCTTATGTAAATATAATAGGAAAAAAAAAATCCTTTCGAGATGCTCTCTATACTCTCTATGCATGGTACAAGTGAAACAATAAATAAAAGCAACATTTTCTATTGCATTGATCTTTTAAAAACCTGAACATTTCCAGTATTAAAATTAAGCATCATAGTGGCATGAAAATGTGAAGTATTGAATCCTGTTAATTCAGAAATTACTTTTATCAGTTCCCTTATGCAACTAAAAAAAGGCAAATTATTTTTTTCTGCACGTCTTTGTCCAAATCAGAGTGCTCACATGGGTTTAGCCACTGATTCAACTCCCAGCGGAGGCTGAAACAAAACAGGCACTAGCTTCCTATTTTATTAAAAGGGTTGGTGTGATCCTGTTGCATGTAATAAGACAGACTGTAGGTGCAGTCCCTAAGTACTTCTGTTAGGTCAGTGCAGTACTGGGCATAAAGTTCAACTATGAAGTTAACTCAGTGAGATGTGTGTTAAAAATCCCATGCACCTTTACCAGGTATCTTAGTCACATTCATCATGATGCATAAATTAAAATGAAGCTGTGAAAGAAAAAACTAACAAATTAAAAGAATACAAACCTCAGTGGAATCCTAGAAAATAAACTTGCAGAATAGACCTTCCTAACAGTAATCTAAGTATATAACACAGCACATAATTCAATTACAACATTTTCTGTGTTTTATGAGCATGAATAAACAAACTCAGAAAGTAGCAGAGCTTGTAATTAATTAAATCATATCCATTTATTTCTGAAGTGTTCCTTGTACATACAAGAAAAAGAACCCTTCCTGATGAATAAAATCCTTTTGATTTTGCTGAGATCAGGTTATTTCCCATTTGGTTTCTGTTACCTAATTCTAGATCTAGGCATAAGTAGCAACTTTTTTTCCTCCCCTTTACTCAACATGTGTTTTTCAAGTCTATTCTGAGACTGCAGGCAAAATCTGGCCTTGACTTCAAAATGAAAAGGCATGCTCTCATCATAGGTGTATTTTCCACATGTTGCAATGAAACTCTAATACTGAAATTAATAACTAGGGAAAAATGACAGCCCTTAACTTTTGAGGAAAGCCTTGAGAGAAAACATGGAACAAGTCTGCTCAGTGTCCATCTGCACATCAGTTTGCTTATGGATAAAGAGAAGAACAGTAACCTAATTCTTTCCAAAGCTTTTAAGTGCTAAACTAATCACTTAAAGTTTAAATAATAAAATATAATGCAATAGCCCATGAGCTGACCTATTTTGGCTCTAGGCATGCATAGATATTAGGGATTTTGTTAGAGTTAGCGGAGATATAATGACTATACTTTACAGCAAAGAAAGAATTAACCCAACATGCCTTTCATGATCTTAGCTAGACTTTTAGGTCTTATGTAAAGAAAAACATTAATCATAAAATATGAGAAACTAATACTTTAATTCCTTTCCCACCAATCCTATGGACACATGTCTTTTGGCTCATTAAATATATTTAAGTCTGCTTCATTCACATACATACACATTTTGTAAGTTAAGGTGTAAAATTATCTTACCCTTGAAACTTTAGATCTATTTACACTTGTAAAATTGATGTGGGATCAAGTTGAATTGGTCACGTTAAGCATAATTAAGAAGCTGGTATAAACAGCACAAGGACACTCATTTACCTTACTCTACTTTGTGCTTTGAAGAGATATGTTACAGTCTTAATTGCAATGGCTCATTTCCCCCAGGGCCCTCGGCTTTTGACAAGAGTCTGAGAAGACAGAATTTTTCTGCAATTTGAAATGCAATAAATGCACCAAACTATCTCTTAAAACTTTATTGAGCTATAATGGCCATCCTGCTACTCTTCACCAGTGGAAATGATGTGCTGAGGGGAAACAAGTGAGTGGAAAGCAGGTATTTAGATCAGCACACATGGATGAACCTGTTCTTACATTACCTCATCGAAATTCAGAGTAAAAAAATTTGCAAAGCTGTTATATAATCTGTATTAGGTCTTAAATATAATGATCCATAAAAAATCATGACCCACGATAAAAAAGCTCATACTTCATATGTTTGACAGGTAAGGGTATTTAACCATTGCTGTGAGCTATAAAGGGAGCACATACATTAAAAACTTTTTTTCCAAATATGTTGGTTAGCAAGCACAAGCGGTACAAAGAGTTTTCTGAATCTGGATTGCCTATTCATGCTGTTTCCTACTAAATCACAGTGGACAAGAATTTTGCTGTTAATACTGTTACAAAAAAAAAAAAAAAAAGCTAAGTTACAGCATTTCTCCTGACTTCAGAGGAAGTTTACAGAGTTTACAGGGAGTTCAGTTAGAATTCTGTCATTGTACAAACAGAGATATTATTGAAAGGAACATAGCAGACGATTTCAATCTCAATATTTTTCCCACAAACAAGAAAAGAGGGTCTTGACTTAACACTCCAAATTGCTCTGGAAGCTGGATCAGGTTTGGTTACTGCACTGTCTAAGAGTGTGTGCTCAGAGACAGCTTAATAAGCTTGTGGTACACTGAACTCTGCACTATAGTCTTCCCTAGCCCCCCACATTTTCCATTAAAAATCCTGAGGACACTTAGGATTAGCAGCATAGGCACACCGTCTGTGATACACTACCTTCATCCACATTCATGCTGTAGCAAGATTCCCTTCTGCTTTTTGCTACACTTTAGGAGCAGATTTCACCCCAAACAACAAATCAGTATTTTACATCTTTGTTTTCTTCTCACACAATTGTTTTAAAAACAGCAATACAATCAATTAATGAAAAATATTTGGGAAATTAAATTAAAAAAAAACAAACCACAAAACAAAACCCCAAAAATCCACCAAATACAGCATTAAGTTTCTATGCACTGTGGTCACTTGCAAAGTGAAGAGTACTCTCTTATCAAGTGCTCTTACATTTCCCCTAAACACACATGAGTACACTATGGATCGCATGGCAAATCACTAAGTCTCTTTATGGTTCAGATAGAGAGGTATCACAATAATAACAAAACTTTCCATTTCTGAAATAATATACTGTATAACAGAGAGGAGGCTTAAATATGTCTGGATAAAAAAAGTAATATGCCAGGCTTAAAATACGATATTGTATACAGAGAAGAATGATGGATGTAATTTTCTTTTTGAAAAAAAAGTTATAAGCAAAAGAACTGAATTTAATCTAATATCACTACTAAAGCTTGACATAATCTTATGGAGCATTTGGACAGTACCTAGGGCCAAAGAGATGATCCTGAATTAGCATAGTATACAAATCAGCTTTTCGATTTTTATCAGATTATCTGCATTACTGGCTAATGCTGATGCATTCTACAACATGCAATAAACACTTCTAAGCATCATATTTCCAAAGTGTAAAATATCTTCAAAATAGATCTTAATTGTTTTAGCAAGATAAAGTATGCTACTTTTGCATGAATAATATTATCAGAATTCCATTAAATCTCTTCATTTATTATCTCTAATGCTACTTAAAAGAGAAGTTAATAGAGTAATTCATTCTCATACCATGACCTTGGTCACTAGTACATGATGTTTCATATTCATTATGCTGAGCTAAGTGAGGGCTCTGTTATAATATCACTTAATTTATATTCTGAATAATCCTCTGGGGACAAGTTGCTCTTGTGCATTAGGTTTCTATCTAAATCACAATATTTGAAGACAAGTGGAGAGAGCAGATAACTATTAACATGTTTGCTAACAACATACAATGGTTTTATTGTACAGACTCTGGATATCAGATCTTGGGAAATAAAAGTTAAATAGCACAGTAGTTTTCCTAGCAATATTCAGCTTGTCTTAAAAAAAAAAAGAAAAAAAGAAAAGAAAAAGTCTAATATTGCATGGTTAATATGTATTTTTGTTATATTGTTAGATTCTTCTAAAACGTACTATTTATCATGCCACATTTGTGAAATAGATACAACTTCCTTCTTCCCCTGAAATATATTCTGCCCTCCCCCCCAATTTTAAAGACTAGCAAATAACTAATGTTTTCCTGTATTTTGGGTTTCTCTTCAGGGACAAGTCCAAGACAGTTACCCAATCAATGAGAAACCATTACCTGTTTCCTAGTTTCCAGCTGCAAAAATGTAATTTCTCTCTTCCTTGTACTTTCATGATTAGTGTAATTTGATGAATTAAAGGTATAAAAAGAAAATAATTTTTACCATTCTAGAATGCAAAAAGCCTGATTTCCCATATGAATCTACAGGTTTTGCATGAAATCTTTAATATTAATAATACTAATATTACAGAATTCCCAGACTACTTGACATACTGAAGTAAACTGTTTCAATGAAAGCATTATAATAAGGCTACGCACTTACTGTCACACAACAGCTTCCAGGAATGGATCTGTATCTCCAATTAAGAAATGAAAAAAAAATCCCTGCTACAAGCCTGGAAGCCCAACTGGGGACATGAAAGCTGAACTGGCATGTTACCTTTTTCATTCATATTCCAACATTAACGGAGGACTTGCAAGACACACTACTTAATAAGCGTTATCTATTTTCTTCAGCGGATAAGTATGTGAATGCAATAACTGATTTATTCTAATTGGAGGTAGGCAAATAAATTCAATGTTATTTTTAAGAAAAGAGAGACTCCAGCTCTAGTCCCTTTGAGGATTTTACATAAAATCATATTAATAAATCTTATTTCTACCAACACAAGATGTAGATAAGTTTCCTGCTGAACACAGAACAAATCCAAGAAGATAAAATTAGCAACTCTGTGAAGCAGTTTCTCAAATTAGAACTGTATTTCTCACATCTCTCCCAGACTTTTTGAAGCCATAGATGCATCTCCGTCTTTTACCCACACAAAGTAAAGGCAGCTTTGGTGTACAAGGTTAACAATGCCAAACTTTTCAGTTAACATCAAAAGGAAATTTATATCGTCTCCTCCCTCACCCCCAGTGTAAAACAAAATGGCACAGAAAATCCCACCACTACTAAACTTCTAAACTAAATGCTTTCCAAAGACCATGGTGGATAAAAATGCACAACACATGAAGGCTGTGCAGATCTGGGCCTTGATGGCTTAACTCGGGAATGCAGAGTAATTTCTGGTGGTTTGAGATGTCTCTGGCTCAGGTGTCCTACCACCTCTCCTACCTCACCCTACAGATGATGGTCTTCAGCACTGTAACTGCAATACATCAAATCCTTCAATCCACAGTCTCATAGACACCTTAAGGCTACCTTAACCAACCAGTGAAGGTGGGTCTGTGCCAGTATGCCAAATCATAAACAGCTGTAACTACAGACCTGATGTATCTGCCACAAATGCTACAGAGGCAGGAATATTTAGACAGACCCAAAACCTAGACTTCTAAGTCACAGTTTTATTTCCTAGAGATCATCCTGTCATAGCAGAGTTTCCCCCGTGATATGCTCAGAGACTGAGCACTGCCAGCAGAGCAGAGAATCATATGTTTCTACCTATTACTATGTACATACATCAGCCTGAGTGGTATCTCGTATCTCAATTTAGCATGCTATGGTAGTTGTATGACTAGCACTAGAAACTGCATTGAAAGTACAATGAATTATTTGGGCAGCTCCAAAGTAAAAGGTAACAGAATATGTAGGACCTGTATGTCTCTGACTGATACATTATGATATATTACAATGCTGCTGACACGTCAAAAGATGTGATTTAGTAGTCAGTGGTTATTTCAATTTACTCTTTTTGCGTTTTTAATTAGTAAATGAGTCCCTCATGGTCAAATGATTAATTACACAATAATTCACTGCAGTACCTTCTTTTCCTGTTTGAGTGGAGCATGCAGTATAAAGAGAAACCGTTTGGAATATAGACTGACATTATAAATTATAGCAATGTGTTCACACTGCTTTAGTGTGTCAGCACTCCCATTAAGAACTCCTGTTTTCAGGTTAGTTAAAATTAGGCAGAGAAAGTTCATTCTAGCTTGCATATTGGCATGCAGGAACTCAACCAGGGAATAAACTCCTTCCATCCATAAACCTATAGATATACGTGCATAAGGAGAGAGAGAAAATGAAGGAAGTAGGCAGCTTAGAGGTTACTAAGGTGTAGGAGGGAGAGGGCAGGAAGCAAAGAAACAAAAACCAGCTGTTTGTTGTATGTGATCATAAGTAGTAATAGTACCTCTTAATTTTCATTTCTTCTCATCAAGAGATCCCAAAAGATAATTGCAAATTGTATGATTAAACCTGAAAGAGGTATGAAACACCTTGTACAATGATACTCAAAGCCACGGAATGAGGAACAGAGCCCAGTTTTCCTTCTAAGTACTGGCCACACTGTCCTCCTTAAGATACTGCATCAACATTAAATTTTCCTTATGGTAGACAGAAGACTCACTCTGAGAAACTTTTAATGTGGTATATGGACAGTGGTCTTCCAGCGACTAATGATGGGATTTACACTTTGGGTTTTGACTATGGCAAGCAGGAAGTAGCAAAACCACCTTACACTCCAAACTGGCTAGATATGAAGCACGTCTAGGCTGGAAACTGTGTAGCTGAGGTGATGTGATTCCAGCCTTGTCTTCTTTTATTTGAAGGTGTTTTAAGCTAATCTATTTTATTTTCAGTTGACAAAGATTAGCAGGTTAGGTGTACACATGGCAGTGCTATTCCTCAACTGAGGATGTGACAGTTCCTGAACAGCTCCCACTTGAATAAAGTTTGTTTGATGGATCAAGACACGTGAGCCCTTGCTAATGTTTGTCAGGCAAAATAATCCAGTCTATCACAAATGGTTTAATTCAGTGGGAAAAATAAACTGATTTTATATCAAGAAATTCAGAAAGTGTTAAACATATATTCTCTGCAAAGAGTTAAGACAACAATAGCAAGTATTCAAGGTTCATAACCTTCCTACATCTGCATGTTTAACTTCAAGAACTATGAATAGCCCTAACATTCACTCAGTTATGTGTATCTGTAAGACAACACTAAAGAAAATGTATGTTCACAGTCTTGCCAAATGGTAACAATTGATCAGAATTACAGGGCTGTACAGTTTAGATTAGACAAATTAGATTTATTGAATAGGATGGTCCTAGCAGTAGTACAATGCATGACACTAATAACTGAAAGATCACATCGTTCATTGGACAAAATTATTTCTGTATCAACCTTGGGATCTCATACATATTAAGTTGGTGGGACGCAGGTTCCTACTCCCTGTGCGTATAAAAGAGGAACACGGTAGAAAAAACTTCCTACAGTTATCAAATATCACACATTACTATTTCCATAAGATAACACATTCATTCAGTGAAATATATCTGTATGAATCATGAAGATGTGGTCTTTGGAAGAATAGAGAACTGGAAACCCAGAACAATAATTTCCTTGAAGTCATAAAACTGTCAAGATAGATAGGAAGAGGGTAATTTACAGCATCTTAAGCATTTGCCCCAATACACGCACTTCCTCTATCCTTTCCCCCAGGCAACAACCTTTTTCTAGTCACTGTACAGAGAATGCAGTCTTCCTGAACTCAAGTGCCCTGAAACTACGCCTTAGTTGTATACATTATATGATATACATTCAAGGTATCTAACTTGCTTAAAGCTACACTGCTGCAAAACCATACCTCTGGTGCTCTGGGAGAGCCATCCTTTTGTGGTTACCCTGAGGCTGAAAAGAACAAATCTCTCATAGACCCAGCTGATTCCTTCTCGTCATGTTTTTGCAGCCAAATAAATTGACCCAACTCTCTCAAGTCCTTCTGTCCTGAGCTTCCCTAAACTTTCAGAGCTTCAGATTATAGGTACACATTAAAAGAATGACAGATTTGGGTCTGAAAAGAGGATGGGAATTTTGAAGCCTGGAGACAGAACAGAAAGAAAAGTCAAATGAAAAAAAGCAGGATGAGGATGAAGAAGGCAAAGCAGAGGACTAAACTTTCAAGAAGATGGGGTGGTAGGTCTCTATGCAACTTCAGGGGATGAAAGCGGACAAATGAATAGGAGTAGTTTTATGCAACTCTTGAGCCTTATTTAATCTACAAAGGATCTGTCAGATCAAATTTATTGTCATAAATGTGGATTTCTAGAAATTATAGTTGATGGAAATAAATCATGAAACAATTTAATTTACTTTATTATTATTTTACTTTTGTGATGGTTATATATTCTAAAGAGCAATTGAAGCTTTGGCCAGCACTCTTACCTTTATTTATAGATTGAAATAAATAAACTTACTTACATGAAGAAGTTTTATGATCCCAAAAAGTAATAGGAAATGTTACCTTAGGGAAACTGTGCATGCAAACACATATAAATGTAAATGGTACATGCAAGCCCACTCCATCACCAAGACATGTTCTAACTGTGGAAGAGTTCTTCTCTCCTGCCCAGGGACCGTTGCATCAGTCACCAAGTCAGATACCTTACGATATGAAATAGAGACAGAGCTGCCAAAATTCAGTCTTGAATTTTATTTTTTCAAGTGTAAGACTCCTAGACTAGAGGCCTGCATTTCAAAACTTTTCATCATTTTTAAGTGAGCTGGGGAAAGCTTGCAAAGCTTTATCACACTAAAAATGAGAATTTCAGTATTGTTGATGCCATGTCAGAGCACACTTCAACACTTCCTTTCTCAAAGTCAAAGCAAATCCCAGGCAAACCAATATTAGACTAACAAGCTTTGCCTTAAATCTTCCAAGAAAATGTACACATAGCCACATTCACAACAGAAAATTTGTAATGGTCCTCGCCCTTCACAACAACTCAAGGTCCTCAGTAAAAACAATGAGATTTTTGAGTCCCACCTGATGGCAGTGTAAAACAATTACACTTTATGTATGTATGTACCTCCACGCTGAGCTCCATGCAGCATT
>CM067082.1:94301327-94333827 GCA_034008185.1 Gorsachius magnificus | reverse complement strand
CATATACAAGTAATCTGAACTGTCACACACCTGCAGCAAGACAGAAGAAAACCTTTGTGGTGATTAGTGTTCAAGATTCAGCAGAAGCAGTCTGTCCTTTTCAGGAGAGTGTGAAGAAAGAAAATAAATACATCAACTCTCCTCCTGACTGTCAAATTATGAAAATCAGTCTTGGAATGCTCCCACACAACCTTGCTGTGAAACAAGGGCAAATTTAATCCTTCATACTCAGTAGCTTGGCTGTAGTCCAAGAAGGTCCTCAGCATGAAGGCTGAAGTGAAGCCAAACCATGAATATCTAGGAGAGCACAAGTATTAGACTGAAGGTTCTATTAATACAGAAATGACCAATGTTGGCATTAGACAAAAATTTATCTGCTATTTTACCAGGGGATTAGAGTGTAATGCACTGCATCTAGCTCAGAAAAAAAAAAAAAATCCTGAAGACATATCCAGATAAATGGACAGCTCAGGAAGGTATTTCATGCACATGCTCATAGCATGTTTTCAGGCACACCGCATGCGTGTCGCAGGTGAACCATTATCAGAAACAGTAGTAGCCACAGGAGCACTAAAATGGTAGCAAGCACCAGTTTCCCCTTACACTCCAGTTTTGCTTTCTAGCAAGAATCCACATGCAAGTTTTAGCATGCAGCATATCTGCATGCACAACATGTGCAGGTGAATACAAGGGCATGGAGAGAACCCCCTTGTTCTAAACTGAGGGAGTCAGTCACCTGGTATGCACCAACGTTCAGCTGGCTGTAGGCCAAGCCTTTAAAATTGGCATTACTGGGAATTTATTCTTTACAGTCTTATCTGACTTTTTTGATTTTGTTTTTGGTGTTGTGGGGTTTTTTGGTTTGTTTTTTTTTTGCATGAGTTTTTGAGTCTGTTAACATTAATTTCTCTTCCTATCTTTTGCTGCCGTACTATTATGGAACTCCAGGACAAGCACCAAACAAGGCCCTTCTCCCAGCAGTCTTCAGAGACAGGAACCACTGATCTCCTCCTAAACTCACAGGCAGAAAAAATTGTGATATCTTCAAAATATAACCCCCCAAGTCAAGAAAGAGGTTTCTTGTACTGTACCATGCAATACAGAACCCTCATAGTAAAGCGAATAGTCTTGAAGTATATTGGAAAGTTCTCTGAAGAAGGAAAGATATGGGTGAAAACTGCACATTTTTACAATACATACATGTACAGTAACTACATACTCTAGCTATGTGAAGAGAGGTATTTTCCAACACAGGCAGCTAAGCCAAGTGGGTTGCAGCAGGTTTATGGCAGCTAAGATACCCAAGTATCCCCAGAAGTTAACATTCCCACTTGATATATTAACTATTGATAACATCACATACCAAAAGCATTGGGTAGCTTCCAGTTTATAAATTAGTATACAAGATCTTTGTTAAGGATAAAACTACCTGCTATTTGGGTAACTTTTCTCCTTAATAAACACCCCAGGGACATAAAATATTGATAAGTACTATTACATGTATTGTTGCTGTTACCATGGCTAGTACTTACATTTGCAAAATAGCATAACAAATAGCACATTTCATAATAGAATAAAACAAGTGTTATAACCATTCTGTCATAAATTACTACTACTACAAAAAAAAAAAAAAAAGAAAAAAAGGCTTTTGGCTCTTTTAACACAAACTGTTCTTTTTTACTTTTACCTTTCAGGGAAGAACTATAAGCCACCAGCAGATACTATGATTTCCAAATTATAGCTGCAGTTTCATGGCTAAAGCAGTTATTTCTTGCACCGCTGAAACATATATGTCTCTGGGACTAGAACAGAGCAAGTTTGACATAACATCTTGCATGACAAATTAGTTCCTGATTAAGAAATTTTATTAAGGCTAGGTTTAAAGATCCAGTCACATGGCTGATAGACCAACTGGCCAGCTGCTTTTTGCGAGGAGCTTCATTCCATGGAACTGAAAAACCAGTAGGGTTACTCAATGGCTTTCACAGATGTATGTACAGAAACAAAGCACAGTGGAAGAAAAGCGTTCAGTTGTGAGCAAGACCTAACTGACTGCGCTTAATTGGGTAAATTTTACACTTTGATACCCATTGTACTTTTTAAATCATTGTATTGTAATCCCATCATTATAATATTAAGAGCAAGCACCTGAGGGCTAAAATTAAGAAGTTAAGGGTTTGGTTTATGATGATGTGGTTGAATTGGTGTATTATAAGTGGTGCATTATTTCTTCTGAAAGCCGTGAGCTGTTAAACACAGTAGCCAGTGGTATTTAGGAGTAATTCTTGTTCCCTGCTGTCAGAGATCATGGTCTTAAGCTTATTTTTTCCTTAATACAAAATTGACAGATTTAAAGTTTATCAGGGGAAATTGTTTTTCCTGACTTTATAAATAACACACAACTTGCTTTCTTGGAACACAAGGTAGCATATTGGATGGAAACTATAGGTAACAGTGTATACAGCTAAAAACCTCTTCATATTATCGTCCTCATGTTTTTTGGCATCGGCATCATATCAATCTTTAGTCCCCTTTGTAAGTTATTTATAACAGCAAAAAAATCCACACCAAAAACCAATTGCCATGTTCCTAATGATGTCAGTGAACATCTGGGAAATTAACACTGTAAATAATATTTTGATATAACATATATAAGGGAACTTCTTCACAGCAGAGATCATTAAAGCATGCAGACCACTGTACTGTATGACGGCATTACACTAATTATGAAGGACCACGTGGTACACTGGCATCTAGGACTGGGGTGTTCTGTCAGCCATTGTAGGTACTGATGAATAGGACTTCCTCAAAGACATCTCAAAACTGTGGACTAAGACTAGGCAGGCATTGCCATATGATCATCAGGTCATTCAGTCTACTGGATCTTCCTATAAAGTGCCCCAAATGTGTAAAAAAGCACGGCTGAACTCTGAACATTTGCAGTATAAGCAATAATATTAAGAAAAATTATATGGGCCCAAGTCAAGACGTGAGATACTTAATTTAGAAATGCTGGGTCGACACGTTTTTTGAGCCACACAGAACAGACATGTGACAATACTAATGAAAGAAGAAGGAAATAAGGATTTTATCTTGGATTTTAAGTGTCAGAATGCATAGTGTAAAATAGAAAAAAGTATCAGGAACATTTGCACAGAAAATTAGTACAGAATAACACAGTCATTGGGCTAGAATCATATAAATATTTCAGATGATTCAGCAGGATCAAGCTCTAAGCTAAGAGCGGTGAAACAGGTCAGGTGATCCGAGGATGTTTTAAAATGCACTTCCATGGCAGCTTGAGAAAACAGATCTGCTAATATATTTTACAGATGAAAGAGGCCAGAGAGAGATACAGAGCTCTGGATCATGAAACATTTTAATCACTTAAGATACTGATTTAGATAACAACTAAGCTAAAAGTAAGAGGAACACACATGTCTAAAGATAGAGGACTATTCTCTTCATTGCATATTAAAGGAAATTAAAGGGCAATTAAATATTCAATTTTGGAAAAAGAAGCCAACACAGCCAACACTGGAGCTGACCCATGCGAGACCATTGTAACTGGCATATCATTTTAAAAATACATACTAGGGGAGTTAGTATTTTTTTTAAAAAAATTAAGACAAATTTTGAAGAAATATAGATTCTCCTAATAGAATTTTATACAGACACTCAATATGCACAAAACAGAAAAATTCCAAAACAGGAGAGAAAAAGATTTAAAATCTATTCCAGATTTTATCCCATCAACTCCCATTTTATTCCATTTTATCCCATCAACACCCATGCCGGGCCATTCCTTGTTCAGAAGCCCAAGTAATTTGCAGAAATGCTTAAAGACACAGAAGCCAATATAAAATATGCCTGATTTAATCCTATAATAGACATGACTGAATACAAAGACAAAGCTAAGTCTGCAGAGGACTAGATTTCCCTGCAGATTTTTTTTAAATAATCCAATTTTTCCTGCAGATCTTTCCAAACCTTTACATTATGATGCCTTTGAGATTTGTGAAGTCAACATATGACTCTAGCACATCCTTACTTTTTACCCTGAATATTAATAAAAATATGAACTCATCTTGGTCCGATGACTGATCCTTGAGGAACCTCTTTTTTTTAATAAAAAACTTACTTTTCCGTCCTAAAAAAGAATTACTCTCAGTCAGCATGGCTTACTATAAACCTCCCTGTTAGAATATCTATTTTACAGTTTTTGTACTAATACTAATCTTCCCAGTTGTAAGAGTTTCCTGAGGGTATGGAAAATTTAAGGGAAATTTATATGAAAGATGATTTTGGTGGAAATCTTTTTCAAGACATTTTTTTCTATCCTTAGATTAAATATATATACACATACATATATTATGAGGAAAGTTTGCCTAATAGATTTTTAGCTCAAAATGGAAGACCAAGAGCCCAAATTCAGTCTTTGGTTTAGATATGCCTGTTGTTCATTTATGACTTGCAAGAACTGCGTAAAGTTATGTAACAATAGCTCTGTCAGACATGAACTCTTCCTGGGTTGCCAAACATCCAGAAATGCTGGACAGATGGCCAAAGACTGAGCAGAAAAGAGGACATAAAGCCTGTTTTACATACCATCTATGCTTGGCAAGCACAGACTTCTGTTAGCCCCATCTCAAAACCACCTATTAAAAGAATCCAAACCACAGAAGTTCTGTGGATTCAAATTCATCCCAAGCAGATCACAAATGCCATGTACCATGGCCAGTTCGCATAGGTACTTCCAAGTGCAACTCTGCCTCTCAAAAAGAGGTTGAAAACTGCCTTGCAGTATGTCTGAAGGGCCAGATGGTAGTGCCAGAAAGGACTGCAACCGGTGATGTATAGACATATGTGCTTCTGTAGTCTTCAACCCCTTGAGATATTTCTGAAAAGTAGGATAGGAAAAGCTCTGCAAGCTGTTAAGAGACATTTGCATGCCACAGGCCTGCGTTTTACTCCTCCTACTTCAGAGATTCAGTTCTCTCAGATGTGGGCAAGGAATCTCTCCCAAGCTCTAAAACTTTGAAGAAGATTAAATGCTATGTTAAAATTACCTTTCTGGCAGCCAGCTCTGGATGGGAGGATTCTTCTATTATCTGAAGTATTGGGTGCAAATGATTGCCTTTAAGTCGTTTTTGTAAAGAGTTTCAGCCTAAGCACATTTAACAATGGGGCAGAAGTCTGATAAAATACACCAGTCAGCTAAATGATTGCACTATCAGTTTTAAATGCTGTCTTAGCACGTTACTAAATATTCATTTTTACAGCTTTAAAGTGACTTGCTACTTAAAAAAAGAAGGCCTGATTTATCCTTCCTTCAGAACTGTAAAATATGTATTGAACCATTATCCCAAGTGTTTCCTGCTTCTGTTTACTAATGAAACCTCTTGACAGTCTTGATTAGAAAGTGTCACTTAGAACTCTTTGATCTGGTAATATAGCACTGACATATTTGACACATTATAAAATGCCAGAATATAAACTTAAATGCTACTGCTTTTTTACTATTAAAAAAAAAAATAAATGTAAATTTACCATGCCAGCTAAAGCTAATTTCACCTAATAAATTACAGAAATATAAAATCATTTTAGTTTTAAAAAGGTTAGGTTTAAAAAATAAAACCAAACTGTGGAAGAAGTCCCACAAACAGCCTTTGTCATCTTGTATTTGTCCTTCATATCGTGTCTTCAGTGTGGTCTTCTAAAATATTAGGTTTAATTTTTTACTATAGTTTTTATTTTTTTACTACAGTTTTTATTTTTTTACTACACTTTGCTTTTATTTTTATTATTTATTTTATACTTTGCTCTGTTGTAATGATTTTCATTACTCATGAAAGTCAGCTGCATTATTATTACCAGACACATAACAGAGGCCCTGTCTAAGCAGTTTTGCACTTGTTTTAGTTTTATGTGAGGCACCTTTTTTTGTAACCTTAATTATAGTACCAGGTAGAGGTATTTGTGAAAAAATAACTTATAACATGAAAGCTTAGAGCTTGTTAACACTCAGAGAGATTTGCTTGTGCAAATACAGTAAAATACATCCTGGTGAATACTCCTAAAGGAAAAACAATAAGGAAAATTCTTCTTGCCAAAAGAGACCAAAAAATCAGCAATAAAAAAAAAAGATGATGTTTCTCCATATAAGTGACAGTACAAATAAGTCCTAGTGTAAAGCAGTGACATGGGTGGGGATAGTTCCTTCCTCTAAAAAGTTTTTAACTTTTTTGTTTTTTAAACCTTTCCAAAGATTTCACACTAAAGACGACAGTTCAGGTCTATCTACCTGACAAAAATGAGTAAACTCTCCTTCTTTGCAGAAACATTTATTTAATGGCCCCCTAAAATTTCAACAGTTGCTTAAATGAACATTTTTATTATGGATATTTCCTAGGCAATTTGTAAATTTAATTATGGTAATACTTCTTGCCCTCACAGAGACATTGCAATAGGCACATTACAGATGGTAAGATATACAAGTGTTATTATATAGGGAATTTACACACTGGTTCAATCTTCCTACTGAAATTTATCAGAAAAATGAGAAAGGAAAACTGAGAGCTTCAGAATTTCATAGGAACCATAAACATATGCATAACACCTTAAGATTCTTTTAATTAAATTTCCAAGGCTTTCAAGTTCAAAACTTCATCTAGAAAAACATGTTTGTACATCTGTAGCAATTTCTAGGTAATGTTTGATTACAAAGGTTAGTTACCATCAGTGCACATACTTTAAACAGTCATTTAGAGCAGAAGTATAAGTTGTTTGCTCAATAAACTAAACCATATGTCATGTTTTCTGTTTCAACAAAACAGTCTTGGAAAGTAAACAAGAAGATTGTCCCTAGACAGGCTTCCACACCTAAGTTTCCATGTGCACCTCACTTAGACATCAATGAAAACCTTTGGAAGGAGAGTAATGGCCATTAATGTTAATCACCCTATTATGCCAATAACTCAATCCAGCAGTCTCATGGTCTACATGATGTGTTTAAGTATATGAAAAATACAACTACATCTGATGTATTCACTTCTCTAGTGGCTTCTTTACACATTTACACATTGTTCACAGTACTGAGTCAGGAAAAAAAAAGTGTGATCTCATGGCAAACTGGATGGAGAGACTCACGTGGGTAATAAACATTCCAATTTTCTCTGCACTTTTTTGCCCCTAAATTAGTTTTTGAGTGCAGCAGTCCACTGCCCAACCTGTGAACCTTTGCAGCAACACAGAATATAGGGTGGTGTTGACAGGAGGACAACTGTCAGGAGACAATACCTGTCAGAGAGAGCACACCTCCAATCACGGCTTTAGATTATGGTTTGTCACAGACTCATGCTATAAGGACTCTTAAAGAACAACAACAACAAAAAAAGTTGTAATGTGTCATATACATTCAAGCCAAATCACTAGTATCTTTTCTAACATTTTCTAAAAAAATCACGTTTATATCCTTTTTCAGATAACTCAACGTGGTCAGCATACTTACATAATACAATATACTTAATACATAAGTACAAAAAGAATGAATATTAACATTTTAATTCACAACAATCCTGAAAGATCAACACTGTATCCACAATAATGCAGACATTAGGCTGCTTGCCCTGTGCCATACACAAAAGAAACTGGAAATAAAATCCTGACTGAAGTAGCCAAGAGAAAGTTCTGATTTTGTACAAAAATGTATGTCCTAGTTTTCAGTATAAAACGGTAGATTTTCTATAACTATTTTTATTTAATTTTATTGATAGGAAAACATTTATTTTAGTCTGATGTGACCTAAAATTATTTATTTCAAGCCAGTTAAATGTAAAATTTCCCTGCTGCCTAAAGAACTGTAATTTAAAGTCTATCCTCTCATGCTGAGGAGGCTCCCACGAAGGCCTTGCCATTGATTTAGTGGCTAGCTATCAGAGCAGAGCCACCCTGCTCCTGTCCCCAGGCACCAGGTTGTGACCAGTGATATCCAGTGCCTCTCCCTCCTTGGTCCTCCAGCATCACAAGAGGGGAGGACTTCACTGAAGGGACTCTAGAAATAACATCAATTTGCCACTTTTAAAAGCAGTCCAGAGGCAGTTTGGGCTGTGACTGGTGAGAGCATGAGGAAGCTATAAGCCATTTACCATTTTTTGCCATGGCACTAAGCTGCCCAGGTGTCAGTGCTGAGGACAAGAGCTAGGGTTACAGAGCCAGAGCACCAGATCCACACACAGGTAGCTAGCCTGAGGACTGCATGCACACTTAATGGAGCTGGGAAGGCACTTTCATACCCCAAAGAGAGGAAAAATAAATAACTTAAAAAACCCCTCAATTTTAAGAGCAAAGGAAAAAGGGCATAATATGCTATGCTGCCTGTAACCTTTCTAGATCTCTAACTGTGGTCTCATTTATGCATATTATAACAAGGTACATTTTGATTGTAACAGGAACCAATTTATTTTCTGTTTTGAATTTGACCTCCACACAGTTTTGTGAGCTCTCCTTATTGACCACCATGCCTGAGGTACAACCAAAGTACTGCTCCTTGCCTGTGCATGACAGCCACCCAGGTAAAAGCCCAGTATGCCTATAAAGTGGCAGAATAAGAAAGCAAGTGAGAGTGTTCCTTGCATTGCCCTCTATTTGCGAGTGAAGACAGATCATCCACTGGGTCTTATCGATTGGTCCCTGCCACAGGGACTCCAGGGTCCTCAGCAGTGTTTATGATATTTTACGCCACATTAACTGTTGAGATGATATGCTATGACAGATCTTTAAAAAAGTGTACCCCTGAGCTCTAAATTGTTCCAATTATGCCTTTAGCATAACAGTTGCCTACCAAGGGGCATTGCTCAGTGCCTTAGGAAAAGAAGCAGAGGAGGGGAGCCAATAATCTTCACATATGTTGACCTCCCTCTACCTTCACTCAGCAGAAGCCTGTCATTGCTTTCCTTCACTGTAGCTTTTCATAATCCTTAACATATGGCCTTTGTTTTGATAGGCATGAAATTACATCAAGGTCATTTTTAATAACTGTCAATAGCCCCAGAACAGCGGTCAGCTTTATTGACACCTTAGTTGAAGGGCTCAGAGAGCTGTAAGTAGTGCACAGACCCTGCTCAAGAAAGCTGATCCACTGGGAAACAGATTATTATTGATATTAGTAAATTAGTATTGATAGAAATTTGATGAGTATCGTGCATCTGGATCTCTCCACAATACACTAATGTCAACCAAAGCCCACAGCTCCCTCCATTTCAGACAGGCAATTTATTTGCATTCTCTACATCTCTTTGTTGGAGGGTGGGAAAAGGGAATAGCAGGAGGAAGGGGGAAGAGAAAAGCATGCAAGACAATGGCAACTTAGACTTGCAGACACATATGAAGTAGCTTCTGGAAAACAGAAGCTTCTATGGAAGTATCAGTTTTCTTTTAATTGGAGAGCAAAATGCCCTCCCACACACATTCATTCATCTTCCCGTTGCCCTGTTTCTGCTATTTCCCACTTTTCCAGCTCTATTTCTGCACCTGCTCGGCTTGGCCTAACCAGCGGTAAACACAAAGTGTTGCATCTTATATAGGTGGTGTTAAACATTTTGGAGATTTTTGTAATAATATCTAATACTGTCTATATGCTACTATGTCTGTCTGCCTTATGGAAAACCAGCATACAAATCATGCAAAGCACTGTGTACTTTGGTTCAGTTTGTTATGCTTTCATGTAGGAAAAAGAGGAGAGTAAAGTTCAATGACCATATGACAGCAGTTGCTATGACATAACACAGTGATTGTAATAAATAAATATTTAGAGACCCTAAACAAAGAGATCAAGCATGCCTCCAAATGTCAACAACACAGAAATTAAATAGAAACTCTGACAGACTTGGAAAGTCAGAGATAATGAAAAAAAATTATATCGATTATATAATTATATAGACAGCCTTACTTAAGTTACCTGAAATGTGTTCTAACTCTGCATGAGGGACGATGGTTCAATATTCTCTATGTAAACTGAAAGATGGTAAGCATTTGAAACCAAATATAAGCTTATCCTCCTCTCTGACTTTTGCAGTTTATATATATATACACACACAGATATATATAAAAATTCTCAGTCTGGTTTTCACTCTCATTTGTATTAAACAGTTATTATTCAAAGCTATGTACAGCAGTTGAGGATCCTCTCTGACAGCTACATCTGTTTGACAACTTCATTGTAATATCTTCACTTACTTCCAGAGTGATGCTTCATTCCCTTTCCTACGAGTAACCCACACAGAGTTAATTAATTTGAATGCTCTACCTACTTTTGCCAGATAGGGAAATGAGCCCTTATCACATCACATAAAGCAGTTTTCACAACAAAAACACCTCTTTTCTTTTTCTTAAAATGGAAGCAGATTTATACCTCCTATACCAATAAACAGTAAAATGACACCAACATAAATATTCCTTGTTCCACTGATTAAAATTTTTCTTCATATCAGATATTGAAAGATTATAAATCATATATGAATGCCATATACCAGATGTACTACTAAACAGCTTAGTCCCAAGAGAAACCTGTAGCCAGACACTGTAGTGGAATAAAATGGAAGACAAATATATTCATGAGAGCAGGTTCTGGTCTATTCTCTATGCACCCAAGAGCTGCTGCTACTAGAAACAAGCCAGAATGTTTAAGAGAATTAAGGTAATTCAGAAACTACGTAAAGCCTAAAATGACAATGAGTATTTTTGATACTGAACAAAACTGAGAAGTGCAGTACTGAACATAAGTTTTTAAAAAAAAAAAAAGCAAGCACAACCGGAATTTTACACAATTCCTTGTAGCAATTCCTTTAACAAATCCCTCACTGCCAACCCTGCTGGGAATTTTACTTTTCAACCATTTTACTGAGCAAGCCTTCTCATTGTATGGCAAATCTCCCCAACAGCACCAATACACTCAGAAATCAGTAATGTTCAGAGCTCATTAACCTCATCATGACTTTAACACAATATCATTACACCTTGAAGACCAGCATCAGCAGAGGAAAGGAGAGACAAATAAAGCCTTGATTCTAATACCCACTCTTGAGCTGACTAAAACCAAGTTTTACTAGATTCCCTGCTAAACTCAGTCCAAAGTATTTTCTGTGTACCAGTTAGTTCAGTAGATATATATGAAACATCTTTAGCTCTGCTAACCCTAGTGCCCAGTGGGGAAAAAGTAAAGATGGAAACAGACTCTCCTCAGTGATACCCACAACATTCTTACTGTGAGAGAAATCAAACACTAGAACAGGTCTCCCAGAGAAGTTGTGGAGTCTCCATCCTTTGAGATATTCAAAAGCTAGCTGGACACAGCCTTGAGCAATCTGCTGTAGTTGACTCTACTTTCAGTGGGGGATGTTGCACTAGACAGTCTCCAGAGGTCCCTTCCCACCTCAGCTATTCTGTGACTCCCCAAAATAACTTTTCTCCTCATCAAGTGACCTTTCCCTCCTACCCTCAGTCTAATAGCTATGGCAATTTTATTTTTCTTCCAAATCTCTAAACTAAACAGCTTCTCTCACTGCTCCCCCCAAGAAAAGCTTCCCAAGCTTCACACAGTAAAACCAATTCAGACTCAAAATTCTTCAAAACCAATTCACAGGTGGTCAAGCTATCAAGATACCATTAAGACAAAATGCTAATTTTAGTAGTACATTGTTGCTTCACTGAAACGCTCGCATGCATTTTGATGTACAGAGGAAAAACAAACCACAGTGGCAATATGTAAGCTAGGAGCCCTTCACCTTCCTTCTCTATGGCTATAAACAGAGAGAAGCTGTATTAGCAGGTGAGGAATCTAAATGCAATTCAAACACTGGGCAGGACCAAACAGAAGGTCAGTATTTCCCAAGTGCTCTTCATTGCATCAACTAGATTTGTTGCCTTGTTCTGGAACAAGGGACTCAACAATGTTGCACAATTTGTGTGTCCATATGCAAGTAGGAAGCAGGTAGAAAAGGACAGCTTATTGTTTTGTCTTGCTTCTAAATAAAGATAATTATATTAAGAAGATTTTATTTCAAACTTTTTTTTTGAGTCAGTTATCTGTGTAAATTCTTAAGTGCTAAAGAGGAAGATAGGTTAGGAGGAGGCGGGGGGGTGTTGTTTTTTTCTTTTGCTATTATCTCAGCTGAAATCATAAACTTGTTTTGTAAGCAAAAGTATCTCTAAAAATACCTTCTCATGTAGATTTGACAGTTCAGTACATTCTGCAGTACATGAGAGGTTACATATTCACTTTCAGAAAATAACAAAACACTTTACAAACATCCATTTGATGTGAATTAGCTTGGGAAACAGCTACAGCCGATTTGGGTACATAGCCTGTTAAGAATACAAGAAGAGACTATGTTTCACATTTCCTGGAAGGCAAACACTTATTTACATGCAGCATACTATTGTCTGTCTTTATTGTATGCGATTTAGTGACAAAGATGACTACATTTTCTACTTTGTCTCCTTCTATATTTCTGCCTTGCCTTAGTAAGCTCGTAATGTCTGTCATAAATTAGTTTCATATGTCTGAAAACTATATTCATGTTGTTAATGAGGATGACCTCCCAGACAGCAGGAAACAAACACTGCTAGCACACTGTCTGGCTAGAGAAGGTATGTGTTTTAGGCAGCCTTTCATTTTGAAAATTGTTTTTATGTTACTTCAGCTTCAGCTTGTAAAAGCATTTTTGGGCCAAATATAAATAACATAACTACACAACTAGGCACAGTGAGCAGCGCTAACATGTTACTTGTCTAAATAAACTAAGTCTTATCTAGAAACGCAACTGGAAACAAGGTGACTTTCCTCAGAGGCGAGCACCCTCCCCACCAGGCTTCACAATTGCCCTTACTCAGTTACTCTTAAAATCCTTTGCCAAAGGTAATGGAGACATTTATATGAAAGTAGGAGCTTCAGATGGGACGGCTGAGAGGTTGTTATCTCGGAGCATCTCTACAGTACTGGGATGAGTAGGACCAGGTGAAGCCTTGGCTGGGGCAGGTGAAGTCTCTTCCTGGGAAAAGGAGTTTTTTGGCCCAAGGCCTTCTTTTCAATCAGGACACCAGAAGAGGGAAGCAGTGCTGTCTGCCTTGTAGAAAGCAAATGCTTTGACTTCTAGGCTAAAAGGTCAATGGCAGCTTCCCTAAATCAGCCATGCTGTGAACAGTATCTAATTTCCCCACTAAGTTTAACCTGAAAACTAAATTGGAAAAAAAATCTGTACAGAACTGTCTATTTCAGAATTTAAAAAAACAATAATTATTGTTCTTCAATAGGAAATTACTAATTCAATTCTGCAAATACTTTCTCTTGTTTTTCTTTTAAACAAATAAACTATCTAAAAAATAAATGCCTGGTTTGAGTCATGAGACCTGCCAACTTCATATTAAAAATACCAGCTATAGCTTACTGCTGGGCCATGGCCATTTGATAACATGCCAAACAAGTTCTCAGCAAGTGCTTTCAAAATATTGGGAATCCAGTGTGCTGGGACCACAGGCAAGACACAGGAATATTTATGAAGTGATACCACCCAGCAAGAAAGCAGGACTAGTGCTTGTGAATCACCACTGAACAAACATCCACGGGGAAGGATGACAGGACACAAATAGGTTAGCAGCTGTACATTCAAGATCTACTTGGCGTAGGTTGGACTATATTTACTATGCTTTCACTGAATCCACTTTCCAGATAAAAGTGATGTTTAGCCATTTATATGGAGTAGGAGAGGGGAAGTGGAAATCTTACAATATGCAACACTTGCAAATCTGTAGAAAAACTGCAAACAAAATAAGCATACAACTTGCTTTGCCTTTGAGGAATGTAACACCCAAGTGTGAAAATCAATCTGAAAAGAAGGGAAATGCTTAAGGAAATTAAATGTACCCATAATACGAAAAAAAAAAAAAACAAAAAAAACCACCACCACCAAAAACAGGCCTCAAGCCTGAAATATTGAGTTAAAAAGGTCCCAAATTTGTTCAATAGGTCATTAGGATTAAGTTCACTCCTCCCACAGACTGATATACAGCAATAGCTAAAAAGGAAGTGTCTGCAATGATGAAAAAGAACAACACAAAACAAAACAAACAAAAAACCCAAAACAAATTGCCACAGAAGAAATAGAAGTGGTTAAAGAACAGAACCTTCTCCAAATGTACAGCCAGATGTGAAAACAAAGGTTATAAACAGAACTATTCATAAAAAAATAGAAACACATCGCTACCTAATCGCAACCCATTCTCTGCTGGCAGTTCAGTTGATCTTTTGATAATACCTGTTTACATCCCATTCCTCTTCTGCATGTGCAACAAATGATCTAAGCAAAATCTTTATAAAGGAGAAAGGGGAATAAAAGACTATGAGCTCCGTATTAGTTCAAATTATTAAGGGTGTTTGTTTTCCTTCTTCCCATGCTCTCCACACATGAAGAATACTTCTCCTAAATAGCTATCAATATGGATGTGGGATATAGCAAGGGGAAAAGTTAATGCACCTACATTCAGATTTTCTAGAAAACTTTTTCCTTCAGCTAAAGTAGTCTGTAATCTCAGAGTGCAATATATTTGCTAGCCTTAGAGAGCCCTTTGGTAATGAAGTGCATAACTTCTGAAATGTATTAATTAAAAGGAAAAGTGCCCCAAATTTTTAAGACAGGTAGGGGGGGAAACGCATCATTTTGGGGGAATTTCACCCCTAGATATTACATAGAAATGTAGCCATAGAACAGAAAGTATTTCAACACTTTTTAAAAGTAGATGCTATTCAAGTTAAGAAATAAAATATAATTTAAAAAATATTCTAATACCAAAGCACTTGGCAAAGTATACAGGACCAAAATTATTTTATTACATAGAAAGAACATATTAAAAAAATTAGGTAATGTCTTCAGATTTTGGCAGCCACAAAAGCATCATGGTACATATATTGCTTGTTACCATTTACCTCACCAGTTAAAAACAACCACACGTTATTTCTGCCAAATCTCACACTGCGTAAGAGATTTCCTCATGTTCCTCGTTAAATAACATAACACAATTCCAAGTCACTCATTAAGATGTAGTTCATATTCCAGCCACAAGTGTGCATTTGTCTATAGTGTAGTCAGTCACAGTGCAGCAAGATATAAGCAAACTTTATTATAGTTAGCTTGCTACCAGAAAATACAGTGCACCTTGAAGAAGCTGCCCTAACAATAGGAGGCCTTGGCTTGCATAGAGCCCTATATGTTATTATTGGTCATAGTTTAACCAGAAATGATCCAACTAATTTACTCCTAGCTCAGTAAGCTAATATGAATCAGTGCTGCGTCTATGCTGTAGACATAGTGTTAGCCCAAATTTTTTGATGAAAGCAAGATTTTTAAAAACTAATTCCCTGAAGGAAAAAAAATCATAACATTGTCAGAGAAAGAAAGAAAAAAACCCATCATACAATACCCAGCAATCACAATCCCAACAACAAAAAAACGTCCAAAACACTCCCCCCCCCAAAAAAAAAAAATTCAAAGCTTAAACAGGAGTACTTTAAGAAAACTTAATCTCAGTTGTGAAGATGCAGAAGTCCCAAGAACAGGTTTCAGATCACCAGGCATTTAGAGGGAATCCTGTTATTTAACAGCAGGAAACAAGTTTTTCAAGTGGCATGCTCTGTGTTACCACTTTAATGCACTGGGAGATCTCTGCAAGAGGCTCTGATAATTGCATGACCTTTGGTTCAAGCTTGAACATGCCCTTTTGTTCCACCTGATAATCTTAGTTTCTCATAGTGGCTCCATTTTAGACCCAACAGTACCTTTCTGGTTTTGCCTTTCAACCTCTCTGCTAGCCTAGAAATGGATGCTGAACTGAACAGTGGAGATCTCTCAAATATTTGGCAGGTGAGGTTCCCCTGCATTTGTGTAACCTCTAGGCTATCACCACAGCAGGGACACACAAGGCAAGTCAGAAAAATCACAACATGAAAATACTCAGGCCAAGTGCACACAGTATAGTAGCACTTCCATAACTGCAGAACGGATGCTTCCGAGACTGTAGCTCTTGGCTGGAGAACCTGTGAAAGCAGAAAGCCAGCAAGCTGAAAACACATGCCAGGAGTATATCATCCAGTGGTCAAAGTGTGATCTGGAGTGATGTGCAAACTGTAATACTGCAACCCTAAATTACACTACCCAAGAGGAATTCAGTCTGATATTGAAAAAACAGGATACAGGAGAGGTGGAACATGGATTCCAAGGAATGGGAAGAAATCTGGGATGAGACAGCACTTGTGCTTTAAACTTCCCCAATGCTCATTCTTAGATAGAAGGGTGATGGGAGAAAAGGAACAGTATCTCTGAGAAAGTCTGTCCTGAAGACATTTTTCTTGTCCTGATACAGCCATACTGATGGAGGTATAATGAAAACCAGAATTGTGTGGGACTTCAACCACTCCTTATGACCCTGGTAAATAGTATACCAGGAACCTAGACAACATCAAGAAAAAAATCACCTACTTCTGGGACAGGCACCAAAAACTTTGGGTTGAAGGACTGAAGGTGTTTTACAGGTACCTCATTGATACAACCAAGACAGATCTCTGAACTATTTTTTTTTCCAGATTTCGACTTGATATAAAGAGAACAAGTAAAGAGAAGAAAGTAGAAGTCTGAGCACTGTTTCAGAGGAGGCAGGCTGAATGACAATATGCATGAGCACCTTGTACCTTCATGCTATAGAACCACAGTATGCCAAGCAGTGTACTTGGCCACTACATGTATTAAGTATCTGTTCACCCATCTGTTTGCAGGTAAATAGATACTGTTTGGAAAGAGCACGTCACTGTCCTCAGAAAGTATATCATGGTTTTCATAAAGTAAAGCTTTAATTAAGAAGTAAAACCCAGAACTTTTGCAAACATTTAAAGCATCATTAAAAAATAAAGTGCCAGTTTTTGTCTGCTCTACACGAGTCATATGTCATTGTATTTAGTTTTAGTAAAGCTGATCTTATTTTCCACTGGGTTTAAACAGAAAGCATACTCAGACATCTCCTGCTAACTGTTTGTCAGAGATGGCATGCTTGGACTGAGCCTCATGAGCATAGATGCCCCCCACACTACAGGCACAACCACATGCTGCCTGATGCCTGCACAGCATCCCACCTTGCTGCATTTGATTATGTACCTATTTGTCCTTCTGCCCTTGGCGTGGACATTAGGTCTCCTGAGAGAAGTTAAAAGATGAATTCTCTTGACTTAGCTCTCAGGACAGTTTAACCACAATCTCTGTCAAGGATGCCATGATGATGACCCCAACACAATTAGTAATGAGATATAGCTAACAAAGACAGAATTTCCCCAGCTAAAAAAAAAAAATAAAATACAGGGGATGGTTCATACTTAATAGATAGTGCACCAGTTGCTGTAACACATGGGCACTCTTTCTGTAACCATTGTCCCAAGGGGTTTTGAAAGGACTCCAATGGTTTGGGTAATAAGCCAAGGATAGAGAAAGTTTCATTAAGTAAAGATACCCCATACTATGATGGTCCTGGCTGAGATGATGCTAATGAAGACTCCAGAATTACAGCCCAGTAACATTGATCATCAACAGAAAAGGTACACTGGGAAACTATAGGTGGAACTAATTTTGCCTTGGCATCTTTCACATTCAAATATATTTATGGAAGTGACTACCCAGGACCAGTGTCATCTGAAGAGAATAGTTAAACTGAGCAACATAAGTTTAGGGTTTTAGCAATGAACCAGATGTAGATGCTTGCATAAGGCTGGCTTTAACATTCACAGATCAGTCAGGTGATAATATATGTATAGAAGGTTAATTGCCTATATGCAGACATCTTCAAAAGTAACTTTAATAATATTTTCAAAGGTTTTTAGTGCATTTTGTCTAAAATGGATTAAAACCTCCACATCGGTACATTATACAACTATTTGTGGTGCAACAGCTGTACAAAATTAATCTTATAATTGTTCAACTTGAATCATAGAAGTTGGTATTCTTGGTTTGTAAACAGCCCATATTTGCAGTGAAGAGGCATATTCTTGTGTATGATTCTCCAATCAAAAGCAAGTATCACGTATCTGTTAAAATTAAAAGCAATTAAGATTTTAAACAGGCAGTTATGGCAAGCATTGCCATAAACTGAAACAGAACAAAAAAGCTCCAGTCCTATTCATTAGGCATTTGTCACAATATATATGCTGCATGTTTTTGTTTGAATAGAAAAGCAATTATGTTTTTAATACACTTATATTCTACTCATCTCCTCATCATCCTAGGATAATGAGTCATTAGAAAAAAAGAATATTATATACAGCAATACACCTTATTGTTCTATGCAAATTATTATTGCATCAGCTGAGCATAAGTACCTAACAGTTAGGAAAGCTCAGTTGTCAGCAGTTTCTGTTTGTGCTCGTACTATCCATGCAAGCTTCCAGAAGGCTTTTTCTTCATCCAGCCCTATTTTCTGCTATTACTGAACCTAAAGTTCATGACCCCTGCATCAGACATAGGAACAGAGGACACAATTTGATGACATAAAAAAAGTCCTCTGTATAGCTGCCATGTGACTTGCTCCCATGAGGCACAGCTGCTTCTGAAGCAAGTCCAGAACATACAATTACCATGACTACAGTGGAGTAACTTATTTAAACTTATTTAATACAGCAAACAGTGGATAAGAAATAAATAAAATAACCGCCCCCCTCATTTTCATATAAATCAACATCATCAAATTGCTGGAGTAAACAGTCGAGGCAGATAGGCTGGGGAGATCATTGGTTTTAAATGAGGAAAGTCAGAGTTCAGGCTGCTTTCTACAGATGACCCGATTATCCTCAAGCCAATGCCAAGATAAAAATCATGCTTCCATGCCCATAAAGATACTACATCAGCTCTGAAAAGGGAGCTATGAAAAACAACAGTAGCCAAGGTGAAATGTTAGGCAAGGTTAAACTATCAGTCTTTAAACGGTATACGCTACGTCCTTGTCCTCACCTATTGCAAGATGTCAGGAGAATGACCCTAGAAGAGACCTCACACAGACCAGGGAGACTGCAGTAGTCGTCTCTGTGAGAAGTGAATCTTTCTCCTTGGAATGATGTCCAGATCGGTGCCGACTATTAGCTCTGCTGGAGCCATTACCCCACAAGCCATAAACAGCATAAACAAAGACAGATAATTGGTTAAGAATGTTGAGAGGCTATATTTTTACTGCCCAAACAAACAGTTCTTTAAAGTAGGAATCTGCCATTCCTTATTATATTACTGTGTTTAAAGCAAGTCTAAAAATAAATGGGTGTTTTGCAGGTAATGAAGACAGAAGGCCAAAATTCTGCTCCATGATAATTGTTATTTACAAAAGTCACAAAAGCAACTTGCACCATAATATCTCTCCATTAAGTTTACAATTAACATCTTTTGAAATTAATAGGAAAAAAATATTCCTTCTGAACATACTTAGTTCAATTGCTCTTCTTGGATAAAATTTCTAGACACCTTGGACATCCAAAACTGAATTTACTTATAATAATTTTCCTACATCAGTGAATCCCTACACTTGATCGGCACCAAAACAAGGAATATGTACAGGCATGTGGGAGAACAGTTAACTGCTTGCTATCTTACAGTGATAGGGGCATGCCATTAATTCTCCAGCATATGGCACGAAATTAAAGCCTGTTACTACTACATTTTCATCATGTTAGAGTATTAATACTAGTTTGCACTCTTTATATAAGTCTAATAAAATACACGAGAAATAAGAGTCAGGTCTTAGTAAACTGTGGGATTTTTTTTTTCTAAATAGTAGACTTTAAACCATAAGTTAATAACATGAACAGAGAAAGCATTTTAAAAGTCTCTTACACAGTTAAAGGGAAGCAGGAACAAGCAATAAATAGCTGCATATATGCAGTACTAAGGTTACCCTCAAAAATCAAAGCTTTTGTTGCGAAGTTAAAGGCATGGTATACTATAAGTCTTCATAAACACTTTTATGATACCTTTGTGAATCCTAATGCACTATTACTGGAGTTTCTGGTAAAGATTTATATCATACTATGTTTACAGAAACACTATTTTAAAGGTTTTACAGTAAAAGATGGTATCAAGATAGCTGTTCTGATAAGAAGCAGAAATAAACTTGTACAAAACAAAACTGGTTTGGATTCTAAATATTATGATGCTCAGCATATGTTCGCTCTACAGATCTATTTGATTGCTGATTTTTGATGATATTGACGTGCTGTTAATAGAAATATGCAGCACATGCTTGCTAATTGTGATAAGCACACACTGCAAATCCGTTTGATTGTTAAAATTCCTAATGATGATATCTATGCAATATTGACATGCTGTTGAGAAAAAATCCAGCATGCAGCAAATGGTTAAATGAGATAGGATACATCAGATATCTGTTTGATTGCTAAGTTTCTAAAAATTACTCTAGAGCATTTTCAAGGAAATAAAAAAAAGCACGTAATGCATGCTATTCTAATTTTTCCTACACTATACTCTTCAAGCAGTATATGTACATTTTTGTGTTTGTTCTAAAACCACTGTGTACATAATTAAAAAAAACCCCCACATTTCAAGATCTTGTGGCTAGTATGCTGCTAAAAGAATGGTATTAAATGAGCACAGTATTTTAACAGTTTGTGCAACCAGGTTTTTTCAGAAGAGAAAGAAATTAAGAATTAAGGGGTTTCTTTGAAAAGTCATTTTATTAAGTAAAAAAATAGCACAGGTATTTCAATCTGAAGGCTATTAAGAAAATGGTAGATGCAAAACTGTAAATGCAATTTTTTTCAAATAGATTTTGCATTTCTAAATTAATATTATTCCATTAAAAAACAAAAGTGATATATAAGTATTGAAGCAGAATACTTAGAAGTTTTCCTGGAAATTATTATTACAAGAGAAGTGCAATATTTGTGGCAGTAAACAGCATATTCTATTGTCTTTGGTTTAGTAACCTATGAAGACCCTAAAAAAATTTCAAATTTATTCACTTTTCCTTTAACTTCCTTTCCCACTCTGTTACTCCCCCTACCAAAAAAACCCAAACCACCACCCACCAAAAAACCAAAATAAAACCACCAACAAAACAAAACACCACCATAAAAACCAAAAACCCACCACCAGACCAACCCCTCCTCCCCCCCCCCCCAACCAAAAAAGCCCGAAACAAACAACCCAAACATCAAATAAACTGAAAACTTAGGATGGGGGCAGGGGAGAAGCTAAGACCAGCAGCACGGTCAAACACCGAGTGCTCCACAGCAGCAGAACTTGCGCTTCAGCGTGAACAACGCATTTCAACTCTGGTGTAAATTTTTGTTTCATCAACAATGTAAGTGATTTAGTACTGACTGAACTGATCCAAATCATATTAATCCTCCTCAATTTCGGATGCACGTTCGATGGCCCTGTGTATCTCGGAGGACAGACTGCCATCTAGCGACCACGAGGGCGCTGTCAGTCAAAAATGGATCGACGCCCGGGTGGGATTGGGAACTCTTTCAGACTGCGACTGCTTTCCCCCCTTCCTCGATCCTGCCTGCTCTTTTGGCCAAGGCAGGCGCGATGCCTGTGCTATCGGTCTGCCTGATGCACTGCAGAATGGTAAGAGAACCGGTCAGAAGCAGATTTCAAATTAGCACACAGAACCTCCCTTCTTGATCAATATGAAATAAATAAATAACATCACCAAAGAAAGAAATTGTTTTCTCAAGAAAAAAAACAGAGTGCAAGACACTCTCCTATAAAAGAGCATAGAGTACATTCTCATATGCGAGTTGGAGAACTTCCTCAGTCTATTTTATTTTTACTGATGTCACCACTCCTAATGCTCGGACTTCTTCACCACTGAAACCTGTAACAACAGAATTCCAAATGCTATCATTTTCTGGTCCACAATGAGATCAAGGAAGAGGTGGAAGCTTAAGCAAAAGCAGCAAACTCCAAGCAAAGGGAATGATAAGCATATGTACAAGAACAAAAAGAAAAAAAAAAGATAAAGCAATAAGATCTATGTGGTTAATTCTATCAGCTCTTCAGTTGCTTGCTTGTGTCTGATACACTCTCAAAATTGGCAGAAAAAAGTTAATACACTGGAAAATATAACCCTTATAATGATACAAGGTCACTGAAACCTAGAATTACCCTCTCCTGATGGTGCAATAGCTGCATAATTAATGGTGCCTTCCTGTAATACACACATTATTGTCTTCCAGTTCTATGCACACACTGGAATACATGGAACTGTGTAGCCAAGCAAGTGCATTTACTTCCAGCTTCAACCCATTCACCCCTTCAGGCTACAGAATCAGTGAAGCTAGAAAAAAAAAAATCTAGGAGCACATTGTACAAGTGTTTGGATAAACAATTAGTACGCAGGAAAACATTTTAAGAGATGATGGTACATCATCCCGATCTTTCCCACATGTACAGCAGGAGGGATCAGGAAAATCATACGTTCTGTATTGCCAGTTTTCTTATACATTGCCATAAGCAACATGACACAAGAGAAGGGGGATGACAGATTAGGCAGAAAAACTCTTTTGTATAATCAAGGTAGTCACTGCTGCTACTATGACCTTCTTCCCTAAAGGAAGAAGACAATATACAGAAAAAAAATATTCAGAACAAGATGTTTCTATGACATACCAACTTGTATAACTGGTCAAGGCAAGCACATAATGTTCTATTAGAGGTACTTAAGCTAAATGACTGAAGCAGACTTCACAGGTCAATAAATTATAAGAACTTGCATGTGGTCTTGGAACAGGTGCAAACTAGAACTTGGTGTTTATTTTTCTTTTTAAAACTAATATTTGTTCCTCTGGAGTATGAGGTTCAGGTGGTCTCCACAGTGCAAAATAATTTGCCTGAAGAACACGCCTGATTTTGGTCAAATCCATCAATTTTTACAGGAATAAAGCCCACAACATTTTACAAGATTTATGAATAGTTTTTTATAAACATTTTACTTGATCACAGAAGTAAAGTTGAGCTTAAGGGACTTTATTCCATAACCTGCTTAGCCAAGTTAACTGCAATAATGACAGACTCAATCCCACAAGAAAGAGGGTATCAATCTATGAATAAGAAACATACCAATAGAACCAGAAATAATGTATACATTATCATAGCTTACAAGTTGGAAACACATGACCACAGTTCACTAAAAAGAAAAAGGTGTTAACTAAAGTTTAGTTTTCACACTTCATCTGTGGTTACAGATGTTGTTCCACAGAGGATTAAAGAGGGAATAAAGCAGGTGGGATGGGTGGTGTTTAAATCAGACAATGAAGAAGGTACTACCAATACAACCTTTATTTAAAAAAAAGTCAAATATGATATGATCAAGTTTTTTTACCACTCAATATTATAATCTCAATCAGTAGAAGAACTTTTAGTTTAAGTTTTGTAGTAAAGAGATTTTTAAGAACATTAACTTTTTAGTGTTAGAAATAAAGTTTTATTCTTTCCTAACATCATGCCTCAGCAACATGCCTTGAGCCAATTAAAAATCAGTTCTGTTCAGTGAGCGCTTCTGACAATGTGAAGCCTGTGAGAAATTTCAACTTTCTAATTCAGAATTTAAAACAAAAACAGTGAAGTATTTAATTTCAATTAAAAAAACCCCAAACCTACAGAAGACGATACAGTTGTTTTACTATCAGTCAGTGCAGTGAGAGTTGTTTCTTGGCTACCAGTTAATGGAGAAACTTCTGGTTTCAGCAGACGAAGGAGGAAGAAAACCTAAACTTTTAAATCTTGGGTAAAGCAGCAAGGTTAGGAAAGAAGTGCACTCAGACAGTGCAACAATATTTCAGCCTGATGTAGTCCTTATAAAGTCACAGACGAGAGAAAGACAAAATTCTGATAAAGTTCAAGAAATAAAACCAGCATGGATGGGAGATAAAAAAAAATCCCAGACACATGTAGTATTTCAAATCTATGCAATTTCTTCTGGAAGTAAGAAAGGCACTTCCCATTATAGTGTCACACGTAGACTTACGGCCGTCAAAGTTGTTATATTCTGACAGGAATGTTCAAGAACCTACTTGCCACTAAGCCATCTTTTTCACCTTATGAATCCTAAATATAAACCAGGAACAAGAAAGAAAACTTGAGAGTAAAGCCAGCCTAGCATCAGAAAATGCTACTGTCTGCGGATGCTGCAAAGGGAAGATTTGCCACCTCAGTGCACAACCCTGAGCATCATTTCCTCTTCTGGCAGTACCTGCCATGGATAGGCCAGCAGAGCAGAAAACCCTCAGGGATGGGGATGCTTGCTTCCTTCCTTCCCACAGCCCTCCAGCTTGCAGCTCCCACCCTCTTTATAGTCACCACGGACAGCTGGGTTTGGGACAGGCAGGGAAAAGTGACTTAGCCTGGGAAGTGGATGTACTTTGTAGAAGCAGGAAGTTAAAGGCATTGGTAGCCAGTAGAGCTTATTTAAAGGATCAAGATTCCCTTTGGGCAGCTATACTCCTTGCTCCCAAAGTTGTACTGGCTCAAGGCCCACGTATGACCACAATACACAACACAGATTCTATCTTCTGAACAGACTGAATGCCTTTGTCTCACACTCATTCTACATTGTTCAGGATAAAGTTGTTTCACTTGCCTTTACCACAACTATTCTTTTTCTGCATTATTTATTCATTTTTGATCTGCTCACTGTTGAAGTGCCACAAGTACTAAGAGGAAGGTTATTCATGAAAATGGAGAAAGAATTATCAGATATTGAAGAGGCAAACAGTAGAAGAAGTGTTGGTTTCAAGAGTTATTAAAAAGAACAAGGAACACTGCAGGAGAAGGTAACAGTATTCTTGTAGTCATCAGTAGACACCTAACCCAGGTCAGTTTATTTGCCAGTGTTGTGTGTAAGAGTGCCAAATTAAAAAAAAAAAAAGAAAAAAAAAAAGGGCAAACCACCCCAGCAACAAACCTGAATCTCATAAAACCGATCATCTAGCAGGAGTTCTACAAATAAACTGGGCTTAAAATATGGGACATTTTAGACCTATCTTAAAGAAAGGATAAATGAAGAATTCTAACTACTAAACAAAGTCATTCTGAATGGTGAAGAACAGTGCAATCCACAGAAAAACGTAATTTAGGAAAATCACTTTACCAACTGCCAGGTGAAATGATCAGAAGTTGCATTGAAGACATGGTTAAGAAAAATAGAAGATGAGAAAAAATTCTGTGAAATTTTCTGAATTATTTTGGTGAAATACCAAGGCATTTTTCACTGCAACTGTAAATTGGTTCAAAACAGTACAATAAGGAGTTTACAGGTCTTTGGATAGAAAAGTAGATATGCTCAGAGCTGGTAAAAACTGTAGAGACAATTGATAAACTACTAAAATGTGTCAAAATAAAACATATTCCCAACTGTAAGTCAAAAAAACAACAGTAAAAATAGCAGAATAAATTGATCTCCTTCAAATTTATTACAGAGGACAAGAGATACAAGAGTTCCCAGCAAAACAAGTGTATTGTCATGCTTGCCATAACACCAACCATTTTTCAAGACTGTCATTCACAGCACAAATTGTGCAGAAATACAAACCAAAATACATCCATAAAGATACAGCTGGAGGATAAAGTTTTGATGATACAGAAACAAATATCTTTTGTTGGGTTACTTAATAAATTTGCCAGATTGTAAAGCAGATTAGTTTTTGACATAAACTGCAAGAACAGAAAGTGAATTTCAAAAAGAAATGCTGTAGCAGAGCGCAAACTAGTTATAGCATCAAAAAAAACGTGTCCCAATGAATGAAGTTGTCTCCAGATGAAAGTAGCTGTCCCAAGGAGAAACTACTTTGAACTGGAAAGACACTAGGTCAAACAGAAACAAACATCAGGGGGAAGTTTAATGAGCTTTGTTAAGTGATGTTACACTTCATACCTTCCAGAAGACACTTAGGGTCTTGGAGCTTTCCAACCACACACCCATCATAAAGTGATTAGTGGCTCAGCAACATTAAAATAAAAAAACAATAACAAAAAAAATCCCCAGAAAGTTCATGGGGAGTAAGGACTCCACACAGCTACATACATATCTCAAACACACATAAATCAGATAGGGGTTTGTTGGTTACTTATTACTGAATGTAGAGAAATATGAACTTCTAGAAAAGGGGTCAAATTCATGATGCAAGAAAGGAAGCTGCAATAAAATACCAAAGCAAGCAAATGCATCCATGTTGTTGCTGCATTTAGCATTCTCCAGCAAGAGGTATTTGTGTAAATAAAACGTAACTAAGAGCACCACTACTCGTTCACAGAAACCAGTTATATTATTACTTTTTACACATTTCTATTCTAGCTTATGATAAACAACCCTAGCTGATAGAAAAGGATCCAGGATTGTGGTCTCATCCTTCTGAAGTGTTTGCTAACATAGCTAGTCATGCTGCCTTACCCTAGTGGTCCAAGGATCAGCCCTAAGAGGGGCTGGGGAGCTTAAACACTGCTGAGTCTTTGTTCCAGCCAGGAACTGACACAAGAACTTGGGCTTGCTCTTATTCTAATGCCCTTTTTAACCTCACCTGAACATCTTTGAGGATCAAGATAGCAAAGCCTAGCCAGCACTTCTGGGAAGAGGGAGCTCCTTCTTAGGCTGACGTGAGCAATATGAGTCCCACCAAGTCTCCAGCAAAGAGGGAGCAGGGAAAGCAGAGAAGACAAACCACAACTACACTGTGCCCCAATCCTACCCAGCCTCTGCTGGCCACAGGTCCCCATATTCCCAGTTTTTAAATACAACAGCAGCACGCGATGCTCTCTTAGGAAAGGCCTCAAGTCAGGTCTGGACTGCATGAACATGAGCTTAAATTGAAATACAACAGTGGTGAGCCAGGCGCACTTTTTAGGCTAACAGAGTGCCTGGGAACAAGAGCAAGATCCTGCCCACTCATTGCTATTGAAATAAGGCAAGGCACAGCACATGCATCACAGCACCACTAGAGCACACACAGGTACCTTGCTCTCTCTCCTTTACAGCTCTGTCGAAGATATCAACTATTGGTTCAATATCCTCATTCCTGTCTTCCACAGCCTCACAGACAGACTTGGGATTTTGCCATCTTCCAACTAAACTGACACCGGGGAGTTCTGATTAATGATAAATAGTCAGATTTGGAGTACAGATATAAATGTAGTTTCAAACAAATCTATTGGTAATAGAGCAAAAATCTATTTTGACCTCTACAGCCTGAAGCATAATAGCTTTATCCAAATGTCATTGACTGGTCTGTGGAATCAAGACCTCTGTCTTGCAAATCTTTGCTGTTTCGAAGGGCCTGGTTCAAATAACCACTGCATATTGCTAAGTGGTTTTCAGCAGTTTCTAGCATTTGAACAAACCATTTAACATAATGCAGGGAGGACTCAAGAGAGACTGGTATTAAGAAAAAAACCAAAGGCAGGACTATTTTTTTCCTTGTTCACTAGTACTTTATTGATAAAAGTTAACACCCTAGGCCTTGTAAAAGTATATTTTCAGGTTAACTCCTTAACTGTAGGCATACTAAATCCACAACATGGCCTAGTCAATTCCCTTAATTAAATAATTTTTTTTCTACTTACGAATCTTCACTTGCCATAGTTATAACCCAAAAACTCCTAAAATGTTGATTAGAAATAGCTTAAGATTTGGAAAAAGTTTGCAAACACAATGGCTATAGCAACTACTTGTTTAGTGATACTGCCATACCAACATTTTGCAAGTTTAGACATTTCAGCGAGTGTTTTTTCTCTCTCAAGGGAGTCAGTCCTTGACATAACAAATAAACCATCTCCTTCCCCCATAAATGCTAAATAATTGCATCTCAGTTCTCATGTCACTCTACATTTATGCAAAAATTATTGTGGATGTTTATTTAGGTATGTTATGCTTGCACCAGCATTATAGTCTGAGACTTGACGAAAATGAGCTTCCTGACCCTTCTATTGCATGGCAGGTCTCTTAACAGAAAATGGCTTTAGCTTACATTAAAGCTGTTTTGCAGAAGATAATTTCTGTTCTCTTACAGGGACAGTTAACCACATTGTTTCGCCTCTTGTTGTACACTTTTGGCCTATGATTTTTATTTAAAGTATATTAGATTCCACCATACACTCTCAGTTGTTTTTTTTTTCCTAGGGTGCTAAGTGTTTAACAGTGGTTAGCATATGTGATTATAGGAAAAACACAAGATATTTTGCTGTCAATTAAGGTTTGAGTGTCAATATTTTTCTACCACTGTAGTTTATATTGAAATGTTTGAAGATGAGTTTAGAACATAATTTCTTCAACATAACAGATTCCCTTCTAGCTTTGATGAAACATTCATACAGAGCCACGGTACAGGAGGTCACAGTCCAGTCACCAGTAGCCCAGTGAGTAAGCATTGCATCTTTTTTATGCCATTCCTTATCCCAGAAAGCTCCTATGCAATGCAGAAATAATTCAGAATTGAGGTTGCTTTGAAGGCAGAACTTTCCCCAAAGGATGAGGAGAAAGAACATTAAAACAAAAATCCCCAAATCATTAGCCCAAAAAACAGTCTTCTAAGGATCAATTCCGAAGAAGAAATATGTTAAATATAACATGGTCCTCCTAGATCAGGTCACTGCTCTGGTATACCATGTTCTGACAGTTTACGCATGGGATGATTGGGGTGAACAAGGAACTCCTGGAGCAGGTGCTTCCAGTGAGGAAAAAAAGAATGCAAAAAAAAAAAAAAAAAAGAAAGGAGAATGAAGTTATGTACACCTTAAGCTTCACATGTTTGTGTCTATTGCCTTCTGTATACTCTTTAAAATTAACTGTCTGTTGGGGTTCTTGCGTAATTTCATATTGCATACTCCAAAAGATGTTTTAGGTCTATGTAAAGGTGGTAACAATTAGTAAAATATTTCCATAAATAACATCACAGGTTATCTCAGGAAGATCAAGACAACCTTTTTTTTTTTGGCCCCTTTTTTGGGGGTGGGGGAGGAAGAGGGGGACAGGTGTTTGTTTTTTTCTTAATATGGAACCAACCCTTTATGCTTTCACTCTGGACATTTCATCAAGGAGAGAATCCAACCCTTGTGGCTACTTTCTTCCCCTCTTCCAACAGTTAAAGTCAAGTAAGATATTGTAGCATAATGTAAGCAAGACGAAAGACACAAGAACTTTGATCTTTTTCAATAAAAAATATAAATTGTCTAAAATGACAAGTTTTTTAATCTTGGATCACTTCTCAAAATATGTTGATTTTTGTGGTTTCAGTGTGCATTCAAACAGCTCCATCTTTCATGATTTGTATATAATCTAAGCCTGAAGCCCTATTTATGGTTCTGATTCCTTAAGAATTTCTTAGAGGCCAGAATGCACATGACAAAAGATATTGACCAAGAGATGTGCATTGTAAAAGTCTCCATAACAGTTCCTACTGGATCCCACTGGCACTTCTGTCCATTTTGAAATATTTCCAGACACTAGTTTTCTGAGGAGCCTTTTGCAGGGTGCCAAAATACATTCTTTCCAATTATAATGTTCAAAGGCATTTTTCACTTTAAAAGTAACAAAATGTGATTAACTGCTTTAAAGTGTTAGTTTTTATGTGTTCATTAGAACAACCATTCGGTGGCTTTCTGTTGAGTATTCATAAAATCCTGCCTGCCAGATAATTATATTGCATTAATATGGTATGAATAAATGAAAGCAGTAATTATGGTTTTATTCTTTATTTTGCAATTTACAGTTTGCTTTGCTTCAATGGTACAGAAGTATCATGTCTGAAACAATATCACATGGTAATTTGTTTTAGGACTATTCAGAACATACACATATAGAGAATCCCACCTAGAGTAATAGGAGGGATAGCATCAAGCATATGCAGATTAGACTATTACATTTTCTTTCTGTCAGGCTCTGACTGATCCTCAGGAACTGCATAAGATGGCAGGAAAAATGTCTATTCTTGTCACGTTCAAGTTTTTAAAATAAAAAAGGATATTTTACACATATTTTCCAGCTTTCTGTCACCATGTATTTATACACTGTACCATGCCATCAATCCTGAAGCCCCAAGGAAATTCACAAGGATTACTGCAGAAGAAATAGATAGTTCAAAATAGTCAACTATAGAAGACTTGATTCTATAGCACACAACTTACAACAGATGTCATAATACACACTAATATGTATTTCTTTTTCCAGAAGTCAATCTTTCATTGCATTACTACTGTAATCAATGGTGGCCTTCAAGAAAAGCCAAGCAAACTGTAGCTCAGAGAAGTACAAATTCTCTTTCTTATATCTGGAAATTCAAGTAGACTTCTGTGTGTGTGTGGCTTCGTCGTAGCCTTGGCCTTTTCTATCACATCCCAGCGTTAATCTTTCAGCCGTAACCACACACCTCAGCAGCAATGCAGAGCTTTCCTCCAGTGCAAAATACCACTGAAGTCAATGGGACTTCGTGAAAATGAAGTTTGTCCAAGGTAGCTATAAAAAGGGGATGTACATACGAGATCTGCTGGTAGAATATCAGATAGCAGTCCATTTTCCTGAAATCTTGAATAACCATATGTCCTATGCAGCTGCATATCAACTTCACAGGGCACTGACTGGCAAAGTTTCCAGGTCACCTCACTACTGTTAAGCAAGTATTGCCAGAGACTCTCAAATAATGGTAATCTTTGTCTCATTAACACACAAAGCCTTCCCCTTGCACACAGCAAGTCCATGGCAATTCAGAGAAATTCTTCACTGTGACTCTTCATGGTCCTCTCAATCAGGAGTGCAAGGGAAGTGCAGGAGCAACTGGATAAGAGACTTCAGCATGAATGCAAGGTAGATTTAGCCCATCAAGAATGCATCCAACCATCTTAGCCACCTTGTGCTTTCACCAGTATTTTCACTGGAGCTAGACAGACCCCCAGGAGCCAGCCCAAGGGACTGCGTGACAAGTGCAGGGGAAAAGAGCAGCAAAGTTATCTCCAGAGAGGAAGTGAATATATGTGTTGGAGAACATCACCGCCTTCTCAGAATTTTTTGCATGTATTACAGCAATGATATTAACAGTCACATTAGCACCCCTAGACCAACACTTTGTCTGAAGGCTTCTGTATGAGGCTTTCACTAAATTGTAGTTTTCTGGCTTGGGGGTGGAGGCAGCTGTTCGGGAAGCGCTGTTCAATAGGCATCACAACCTTGCTTCAGCAAGCCCATTCATCCAGCCATATTCATGAACCTCCATCCAAAGGACAGACTTCAGAATTAAGACCTTTTAATCAAACACAAAGAATCTGTCTCTGTACCAGGCATATATGGTAAAGGAGATAGCTTTAAAATCAACTAAGATTTCTATTCTCATATTCTTTGCTGTTACAAACCATAATTAGGAGACACAAAAATTTCCAAAGAGCTTACATTAAAAAGAAACAAAACCACTACAGGTCACAGGAGAACTCACTAGATATTATAGAAAGTAGGGGTTCAAAAAAAGAAACCAGGCAAACAAAAAAAAAGCCAAAACTTAAAAAATTCTGTTCATTGTGTCACAATTTTGACCATAATATGGTATGGTTTAGCTGAAAAAAGACAAGTCTTAAAACCCACTGCTTTTTCCATGTTGTATATGTGTGCATAATATCAAAGAGGAGATATTATAAGAAGATCACAGACATGGGCCAAGCAAAGTTACAGAAGTTAAAGATTCTTAACAAGACTTTTCTCCAGTTATCATGCCAGTAAAGTATGCAAAATTAATATAAGGAAGGTAAATAGGCCAGAGGAGCCTAGTAGACCTAAGTGCACCCGGTTCTTCTAGAGTCCTTTCCAGAAATGTCATCAAAAAGAACATTTCTCCTTTTAAAACAGGGAATCAATCTGAACATTTGACACTAAGCTTTGTATTAACAGGCATTTTTCTTTCTTCTCATAGAAGATAGATATTCCTTCAGTATTGACCAGGATACAGAAGTAAAGACATGAAACTAAAAGATATCCAAAAAAAACTTTCAACTTTTTAATTTTTTTTAAATATATTGCCAAATCATTAAGAGCACATAACTGCCCTGCAGGACAGGTAATACTCTATATCTTATATGCCCTAATATAAGAACTTTTCAAGAAAAATCATGACAACTTTTTGGAATAGGTTGATCCATAGCCTCTAATTTAGTCATGAAGCCCAATATTAATGTGGTTTTTTTCTTAGTAGCATTTAGATAAGACACAGAAAAAACTTTCCAAAGAAAGGCCTATACATAGATTAACATGAATTTTATTCCAGCTCTATCTTTATTAAAATATATATAAAAAAAATAAATTTGCCTTTTGACACACCATAAAAGTTAGTAATCGTAAGCTATACATGTTTATACAACATACATCACTTGGAGCTTTACAGACATTGCTATGCAGAACTTCATAGCCACTTGTTAAGTGTGCTGCATCACCA
>CM067082.1:94281327-94296327 GCA_034008185.1 Gorsachius magnificus | reverse complement strand
TAGCGTAACAGAGATCTTCCTCATTTTCCTGATGTTGTAAAGTCCATACAGCATAAAAGACAGCAAAGAATAGTCACTTTCAAATTGCATACCTTCTTTATCCAGTGATAAAGAGCTGAGGGAGAAGAGCCAAATCATTCCTCCCAGACCCATCTCTTCACACAGACTTTATTAGACTCACCACCAGGCAAACATATTCACAGACCAACCCTCATCCTCAAACAACTCTTACACCAGCTGATAAATACCATCTCTCCTGGTCTTCCTTGCATTGCACCTGTGGCTTTCAAGGCTTTCATTGATTGAGTACCTTCACCTTGTGGAGGGTTTGCTGTACATTGGATAAACTTTTGTAGTATTGTCAAAAGACATCTCTGAGAAATTCAAAATCTCCTGATAAACTTCTTGACAGGACTTTCTGTGAAAGGCCACATGAACTTGTAAATCTACCAGGAATAGAAAATCATGCACTGAGAAGCATGAGACAAATATGGTCCTTTGTTTAAATTTATTCTTCTCAGTTAAATACAAAAGTATACACAGCACTAGAAAACAGGCACTAGTTTAAGATATGGCTAAAATAAATTTCTCACATGTAAAATTCTATGATGATTGTATTTACAGGTTGACAGAACATGGAATTAACAAGTGTGTACTGCTACTTCATTTTGCCAGCAGGAGACTTGATGGCTTTCAAGTAATAAATCATAAAAACTTTCCTATTTCTAAACATTTTAAGATAAGGGAGTTGGAAATCAAATCAATTTAGGTTTCTATACACAGGTTCCAATCTTTCTAACCAGGGACAAACATGCTGTCCTTGTCAAATCATTTCAACGTGAACCAACTGAAAATTTATTATCTTATAAAGACCATCTATGTCTTTTCCCAGCATTCTTTGAAGACTATACTGAGATGATGTCTACACCAGCTGCAATTTTACTTACAGAAGGGGGGTGGGAGGGAGAAACAAATGCGCACACATATCTACTCTTTTGTAAGTTTGTCTATCAGAAATACTATTTAGTCTTACATGTAAACGGCAAAAATCACACAAAAATTAAATGAAGTTAGATTTGTGTACTTTATGTGCTACATCTTAGCATCCTTATTACTGGTTTTTTTTTTCCACAATGCTTTATAAAAGTACAGTTCTTTCAACATAAATGCTGAACAGGCTGTTGCTGTGTGACTCCCTCCCCAGGTGTGGCTGCTGGGACAGCAGATTGTTCAGCACTTGGGGCAAGTAGGTGGAGGGGAACAAGCAGTGAAGGACACAAAGGACTTCTTGGCAGAGAAGGAACAGACTTCAGCGGAGATGAAGAGGAGGCTGCAGGCAGTACAAAAGGACCTAGCCATCTGAGCAACAACTGCTGTGGGACTCTTTCCTTTCCTCGATGGTTGGTTAAGTGGTCCAACTCTTTCCCAGGAGTCTCCTACCAAAAGCGGTATGGAGAAAGGGAAGGGAAGTAGGGAACCAATAGGTATGGAGTATGTGGGAGGAAGCTGCTTAGGTGTATGCTTTTCTTAGTTCAATTGCTGCTCAGCCTCAGTATATTTATGCTCATTTTTTAAACCCTGAAATCTGCAGTTTATGGTTTTATCATGCTTGTGTAGTGGCAAAAATTAAAACTGTACACATGGATTAAAATAAATAAAAATAAATTTCTAAAAATTGTACAATTGGCATTATGATAGAAGTCCTGCTACCCCATCAGTGGTGGAAAAAGAAGAAGGGTGTGTGGGTGGAAACGTCAGTTCTGCCTCCTAGGTGAACTGTACTAATTCACATTAGTGTCAAGGATACTCCAAACCAAAAGGATTGGGCCCATCCTGCAGCTGTGCTCAATTAACATTTTAATGCAAAGCTGAGGAGATGCAGATAGGTAACAGGTGTGGCTCACCCTAATTAAATAGCTCTTCTCAATTTTATTATTTATTTCCTGTTATACAAAATGCCATAGCACATATTTTTCCAACACTATCATTTGGGGGGGGGTAGGGCAGAAGAGAAATTGCCAGCAAACATATCAACCCTTACAAGAAAGCAAAAGCCCAGCAAAAAGTGTTCCTAATGACATTTCATTTAATCAAATTGTTTACAAAGAAAAGTTGAGGAAGATGACAGCTGTATAGCTCCAGAATATTACACTTCTATTCCCCATAACATACCACAGTACACAAAGATAAATGAGCTCCACTAAGTTCAGCTACCACTATCATTAGAATAGCCATAAAGTAATGCTAAAAGGGATACACTGCTGGCTTTCATTCACTGAAAAATACCACAATGTTGGCAAGATTAATTATTTTTTTTTAAGTAGTTAATGAATGTAAAGTTGTGACTGATGGCAAGAAGCATGCATTATTTTCAGCTGGGATGATCCAAGAGACCAGATGACACTGATCCCAGCATTCATGGAAAAGGATTTTCACAATGTTTAAATGTAAAACATGGTAATTCTTCTGTATTAATAAATAGTTACTTTATGTAGTCCTTCTAATTCAAAATTTGTCGTATTTTTAACATTTCTGATAAGATAAATGACATAATTTTTGATCATTTTCCAACAGAATAAATACTAGACAGAATGGATATAAAAATAAACTTTGGTTTTTTTTATTTAAAGACACTATAAAGACACTCCCAAGGGTACTGAGGGAGCTGGTGGAAGTGCTCACCAAGCCACTTTCAATCCTTTATCAGCAGTCCTGGCTAACTGGGGAGGTCCCAGTTGCCTGGAGGTTAGCAACTGTGACACCTACCTGCAAGAAGGGCTGGAAGGAGGATCTGGGGAACTACAGGCCTGTCAGTCTGACCTCAGTGCCAGGGAAGGTTATGGAGCAGATCATCTTGAGTGCCATCACATAGCATGTAAAGGACAACCAGGTGATCAGGCCCAAGCAGCATGGATTTATGAAAGGCATGTCCTGCTTGACTAACCTGATCTCCTATGACAAGGTGACCATCTTAGCAGATGAGGGAAAGGCTGTAGTTGTTGTCTATCTGGACTTTAGAAAAGCCTTTGACACCATTTCCCGTAGCATTCTGCTTGAGAAAATGGCTGCCTATGGGCTGGACAGGTGTACTCTTTGCTGGGTAAAAAACTGGCTGGCTGTCGGGGCCCAAAGAGTTGTGGTGAATGGAGTGAAATCCAGTTCTACTGTTTCTACTGTTCTACTGATTCTCCTATTCTATCCCAATTGCAGGACGCGGCCCTTAGCCTTGTTAACCTTCATACAAAAGAGTACGCAAAGAGTACATCCATCCAAGCCATGGGCAGCCAGTTTCTCAAGTAGAATGCTGTGGCAAATGGTGTCAAACAAAACAAAAATTTGTGGAGAATGAGTAGAAATCCCAAAACTCAACACAAAAAGGTTTAGATTAAAGTTTTATATAAAGAGGTGACAGAAAACATTTATTGAATGACTATGGTATTACAGCATGTATGCATTACATATAGAAAACCTGATACCTCATAAGAGTAAAAAGCTAAATCTACCTTTTTTGGCTTTTTAGTAAAACTTTAAGCTTCTCTTGGAATCATTAAATGAATTTTCTTACTGAACATCGTTTGTAAGTTTGTGTGCATTTAAACAGAAAAAACCATTATCTTTAAAAATCAAGAAAAAGAAGTCACATCACAGTCTTTATAACAGTGATTGCTGAGTATAAATTCCTCTTAATACTGGAGCTGACCCCTAAACAGTCCACCTTTTCACCACTGGAGACAACAGCAATTGCATAAAAGGCAAGCACAACTATCCTGCTGTGAAAGTTTCAGAATATATTTCACCTAAGTTAACTACCTATCAACACCAACAGGCTAAGTCAGACTCTAAAGCACAAAATGATTAGTACATTATACATACATAATATATACATGACTTTCAAAAAATATAGGTACCAAGAGAGCTATATTTCTCAAACTCTGAAAGTTAAAAATCACTTCCCATGGAAAATGAGTCAAAAAATTCTGTTTTTTTTAACCTACTATATTTCAGGCCTGGCCAGTCCGTAGTGCATGCCACTTCAGAAACAACTGATTGTTTCACCTTAGAAGACAATTCCTGGTAATAATATTACACTTTCAGAATTGGATCTTACGTTGACTTACTGATGCTTACATTTAGACCTTCAGCAACAAATTTAGTCATTTCTGCATTAAAACCATTAATAATTTAAATATATTTAAATCTTAATGCTGTTGAAGAAAGCATATTGCGCTGCTTTTAGAGCCAGAACATAATCTCCTCCTTCCCCAAACAGGGGTGAAGTGGCCTGGGCCCTTCTGCTCCAAGGTAGAATCCCATTTCATTTGACTTGCTCTGAAATCTGCTTTGGTGTAATCTGTATTCATGGTACTTCACCGAACTTGAAGAAACTGTTCTTCTACTAAGAACTGTAATTCTAACTCTTTGCAGACCTCACCTTGCCTTTTAACAAACAACTTCCAAGGGTCTTTCACATAACTGTACTTGTTTCCTTTGGGATTTCATCATGGCGTGACTTGGCACTTTGACCAATGTACATGTTGGAGAATGAAACCACTGAATACATTGGCGTTCCTTCAGCAACCTCAGACCTTGTTCAGACACCTTTCTTCAACACTGATAAGGCAATAAGTTGTCAGGGTAGATGCAGAGACTCTTAGATACTGTGCTGGCCATGGAGCAAAACATAGTATAGTCTTACTCCATCCACACTGTATTGATGAATAAATAAGACCTTGAGCCAATGCTTCACTGACAGCTCAATTTACAGTCTCTTCAAGACAGAAATTAGAGCACTATTAACTTAAAGATGGCATTGCACATATGCAACAATTAAGCACCGTATCTTTCTAATGGGATCAATCAACTTTTAGATGGTAATCATAGGCATATGGTTACTATTATGGCAAACTGGTAAAGTTTTAGAAGAGATTTCTCACCACTGCTACCACCCGACCATTGCTAGTATTGACATGGCACCAGAGTCACATGCACTTCTCTAAGTTGATGGACAACATCTCAAACCTTATTACTTGGCTTGTGGTATCCTGCCATTATCTTCATTAAGTGCATGTCCATCATAGCTTGCTCAGATTTCATTGATTTCAGCACTGATCTTGAATGAAGGTAAAACATTTGCCTGTCACAAGGAATCTTAGTAATCAAAATAGTATGCAAAAGGGGTGCAAGAGTCTCTGATACGTTATACTTAGAGTAGTGCACGACCCACTCCATCTCCCAGAAGATCAAAATAGCATAGTAGTTTATTAAGCAAATTACACCTAAACAAATAGTCTGGTTTGAATACCTAGTGCCTGTTACATTCACCATCACCCTAGATCATCTCTAATGGCGAAGCAGTTCATAAATCAATGGGTGTTTGGCATAGCGAACCCTGCCATGTCGCTTATGTGGCAGTCACAATAAAGTTCCTAGGTAAATTGGAAAAATCCTCAGGAGAAGAGTAGCTGGGCTGTAAAAGAAAAGAGAAGAAATAAATTTTCATTTAATGTTCCTCCCCCAAAAAAACCTCTAAATCCAAAATCCTTTTACCAGTAAGAAGGGAAATATGTCGCAGAAATTATGCTAGAGTATATGCCGTAAAATTACAATATTCTGTTGCAAAGCATAAATGTTCTGAGTACCATACAGAAATAGTATAAGTAGTAGCCCTTGTAAAGGGAAATATCTCTAACACAATAAAAGCGTTTTGTCCTAAAGTGCATTTGTTTATATTACAAAGTGTCTCCCCTCCCAGTCTTCTGTATGCTGCTGCCTCTTCAACACAGTCACAGTCTAGTAGAAGATTAATATTTCAGAACTTGTCATGGGCAGTTTCACTTGACTCTGTCACTGCCTGTGTCTGACAAGCTATTTATCATGCTGCTAAGTGTCAGCATTAAATTATCCCTGCTGTTATGACAGCAACATTATTCATCAGGATTACAGCCCCAGTACAAGGCTGCTTACAGCTGTTACCTTCTTCTTCTGGGCTTTATCGATCTCTGCTCTTTCTATTATAAAAAAAATGGGGGTCTATGCACATGACCATTCACATCTTGCATGTCTGATGATTTTTATTTCTGTGCTGACATCGAACAAAAAGACTTCCCAGAAATGGGCTTCCACAGTTATAAAATGTCACCAGCAGGAAAGAATCGCATTCCTTTCAACTGGAGGCACATTCTCTTTGAGGGGACAGAGAAAGACTGTAAACATTATTGATCATAATGCATAGGCACCCAAGGTTGAAGCATGTTGCTTGACAAATCGATCTGCATTTGTTTTAACCAAGTCACCCTTCCTTAACCACTGCAATGAAATGACAATGAAATCAAGAATTATTTATTGAGATGTGCAGTGTTATTCACAGACAGCTCAACTGTGCCCTGTCTCCAGTTCGAACTCTGAACACTCCAATTACCTTCTGCGGGGCTGTCGGCCCACAGCCGAATGATACAATGAATAAAGATAGGGGCACATTGAATTCTTTAAAAATTCTTTCGCAACCTAAACTTGTCTCACTTTTCTGACATTCCACACTCTCCCAATAAAAGAACAACAACAACAAAAATCATTAAGAGATTTGGTTTAAGTTATGTTGTTTTTTATTTCTGACTTCTATGTTTTTAGAATGGTTGCTCTGCAATGACTTGCTGGGGAATTCACTCCCATTTTACCTTTGGTTGCCACTGCTGGAATTCAAGAACAAATACCAGCATTGTTAAAAATATGCTGAAAAATACATAAAACCCTACGCATAAGTTCATATATGATTTTTTAAACTATAAGAATATTTGAGGGTTTTGAAACATAGAAGTCAATTCCTATGGTAAATTATTTGATGCCCCACATCCCAGAGCTTTGGAAGAAGTCACCAGGCACCTACAATGCATCATATCATGTGTACTGAACTATTATTAAGAAGAGAGATTCAGTAAATTAACAATACATCCTGCTATCTCCAGACCATTTTCACCTGGTAATTTAGATTTTGATTTTCCAAATCATGCCATTAGCCAGATCTCTCATTGAGTGCTGTTTCAAACCACTAACACATAAAAAGATAAAAAGAGCTTCTGAAAATCAAGTTCTTAAAATTCATTCTAAAGTATAATAGGAAATAAAATAGAAGAATGCCACCAGAGAAAATGGTATTTTTATATTCTTGTTTCATAACATCTTATGGTATTACTGGCTTTCAAATCAAACATAATTTTTAGTGTTTTCCTTAGATATCAAGGTGCTAATTACAAGGACGTGGAATCAGCTACAATTTTGTCCCTTCTCATTAAGCAACTACAGCTAAAAGTGCGGGAAGCACAGCTCAACCCATCACTTTCTTTCACTCACTAGCTTGCTGCCCCAGGGTTTGCACAGAGTCATGTGTGAGATACTTATATTTTGTGCTGTATCACTCTAGAGTGGAAGATTATGGCAGAATAGGTAGATATACAGAGTAAGATTTTCAGTCTATGATGTTTTTCAGGATTTTCAAGTCCAGATTCATCAAGATACTGGATCTTGATGGATCTTGGAGCAAGCTGCTCCAAGCACTCTATTTCAAGGTTTGTTAATAGATCACTCAAATAAAAACTCTGGGAAGTCACTTTGGTTTTTTCGTCCTTTGCACTACTTCTCATACTTGGCAGTAAACTAAAATTCCATTAATATTTGTTTAACATGAAAAATTCTGTCAGAACATTCTGACTGAAGTACGTAACATGTCTTTATATTGTTAATGTTCTTATTTCTAAGAACTAACTTTTTAAAAGTCTAAAATGGAAGTACTTACTGTAGGTCTCTAGTTTCTTTGAAATAACACAAAGCTAGGGATTTCCATTTAACAAAGCTGCATATATTTCAAACAGAATAAGATGAATGTCTTGTCTACATATAGCATGTGTTTATATTTTTCTTGTGACAAAATTAGGCAAAGTTTCATAGGCATTAGCACAGAGTCAGCGGACCAGATTGGAAGGGTTTTGAATTCAAGAGAAAGTTTATGGTTAAAAGAATGCCGTTTGAAGATTCAAAGTCCCAAATCTGCTAAAAATGCTCACCCAAATATTACTTCTCATATTCTTCAGCAATTATGGGATCATAATCTATGCTATTAACAAATAGTGATTTGGTGTTCCCATAATACAACAAATTGCCAATCTTTAGATAACTGCAGAGATGTAAAGAAAATTGCAGTGATATGGGTAGGATCAACAAGAACAAATATTACTGTTGGAAACACTGGCAGTTTGCCAGGTGGGAGTAGAGTCTTGAAAGGGAAATATCAATGTACATGGCAGAAAAGTAAGTTATCTGCAATTACAAATCATGGAAAAATTCTAATGTGAATTTAATTCTGAGATGGACCTGTACACATAGATTCCTTTATTTAATAAAACAAGGCCACAGCAGAAGCATTTTCCCAACAGCCTGTCCCTTACAATGGATCTGTTTACTTTAGATTCACTGGTGATTACATTCAGCTGTACTATCTGAGAGCTTTTAACTTTGAATGCTGCAGGAAGTGTCAATCTTTATATTACTGAAGGACAATTAGGCAAACCATGTAATTGTATTGTCAGTTATTAATTTCAAGCTCCAATGTCATAAATTATATGCCTTAATTAATACCACATGTCAATCACAATCTGCAACTTTGAAAGGATAAAGAGGTTAACAGAATACATAATTAAAAGAAAACAGTGAATAATGGCATGGCTGAACAGTTTATAAAATTAGACAAGAAAACTGGTGCTGTGTCAGCATGTAGGAACCAAGACAAAAATAGGGGGATTGACAAAATGCACACAAAAATTAAGAAGTCAGAAAATTAAGGAAAGTTTTAACTTCTAAGTTTTATTCCATTAGCAAACTAAATGTCTGGCAGAAAGTTATTTGAAGAGAATCGCAGAATAAGTTATTCATTCCTTTTGTACCGTGCCATGCAGGATGAAGAAATAAGCATATGTGTTTGCATATATTTACAGGTATAAATGGCTCAGTTCAGCAGAACCTCCCCATACTGTAAACCATTTACCATCATAAAGAGGTGACAATGCTGCCTCAACACACAGGCATGTCAGAGTTGGCAAAATGTGCCAGTTAAATTCCCTTTTTTGGTACAAGAAATGAGAGCATAGCTGAAGGCCACTGCTCCTAGATGGCTTACAGCTGTAAGTACTGTCCTGGCAGGTCATCTGCCACCAGGAAAGAAATTGCAGTAGCCCTCCAACCCCACTTACTGAAAGGAATCCAGACAACAAGTAGTAAAATCGGTTCAAACTGAAAGTATTGCAAACATGCGTATGATGCCAGGCAGATGGAAGGAGTAAGCAGGCCAACAATGATTCCTGTGATGGAGAATAAGGACATAGAGGAACATGCAGTAACAAGGAGCAACTGAGTATATGGCATCAGTCACTTCCAAGTGCTGCAAAATATTATCTCAGTTTGCCTACAGACTGTGGGATATTTCCTAGAGAGGAAAATAATTCATGGTTAGGGGTTTTGTTTTTAAGCTATTAGCATGTGTTTTAACATGTCAGTACTAGTTGTAAGGAATTCAAGATTCTGTAATGGGGGCCCCAGGTGGGCAGTGCTACCTTCCCACCTTCCACAGCCATCCAAAATGAATGCAACCACCCATCTTGTTCCTCGGTTTACTGTCATTTCAATAGCTTGCAAAAAGGCAGCACCAGAGAAGCTTGCAAACTTTATTGACATGTTTAGGTAACAATAATAATTTTATGTCAACCTGCAATCATAAAAAAACCCCTACTAACAAAGCTGCTAAACACATATTGCAGTATTCATTGCATCCTCCAGGTGACTGAACCAGGACAGTCCCAAAGGTGTGCCCTGAAGTGTGATGACCCAGGATCTCTGGCAGTGACAGAAGTGGAAGAAGCTTGTCAGTACCTCATAATTTCTGACATAAGTATAACTAGCTGTATTTCAAGACAGGTATTTGTTTCTGTGTACAGCCTCATGTTCTCATCTTTTAAATTTTATCCCTGTTTCTTCTGTCTCTTTCCCATATCTTAAATATATGCTTTCCATTATACAAAGCCACACTGGATCTGAGGTCTGAGGATTTTTTTCATACACATACCATATGTCAAGATTTCTACAACTGCTTATAATATATTTGTGATCATAAATATTTTCGTTTCACAATCTATCAGCCAAATAGGGTATACTTTACTACTAGAAGCAATAACTCTAAGTGGCTTTAGTGGCCTGAATTTTCTCATACTATAAAAATTTTTTAAAGAAACTTCTTTATGTTAGATTTAAGAACACCATGGCTGCAACATGTATATCTGATGTACAATTTTAATTTATTGATGCAATATATTCTTTCTTGTACAGAACTCACAGTGTTGCTGTAAAGTATTTTAATCACTGGCAGAGCAATCTTCGCTCAAGATACTTTCCCCCTTCTGCAGCTACTTTGCATCAAAAGATTGAGGCGTTAACATAACAACAACTAAATTACAGTTCAAGAAACAAACTCCTTGGTAAACTCAATCCTGGAGGGTACCAGAAAAATCTTCTGAAGCAATGAGTATTTCCAACTTTTATCAAACTCAGCGAGATATGTAGGTGTTCTGCAGCTTGCAGAATTGATCTCTTCCATATTATCAGTTACCAGCTGTTATCTAATACATATTGTATTGTAAGAAAAAGAGTTATTTTCAATGTTCATTGTGGTGGGAACCATTAAGGAGATTTACTTGTCAGACTTCACACATCATTAAATCACTTTTGTATGAAAAAAAAAAAAAAAAAGATACATTAAATTATCCCACCAAAAATTGTTGTATCTGCTTTCTGCATTAGCTATCAAAGTAATGTTCACATTCTTTTCAAGTATCATTATAACACGATTTTGCATTAGGAAACAATGAAAACTGCAACATTGCTTCACAAACAGCTCCAGCCCCATGCTCGAAGATGCTGAATTACAGTTCTGCTCAAGTAATTGAATGAAGTCTTCAGCAACCCAGGGATTACACACCTAATCTGCTGTGCCCAGTTAGAAACAGCTGCCTGTATCTCCTATTGTTTTGTTCCTAACCAGATGAACCACTTCCTCATATTAGATGCAGCCTGAGCAGCCCTGAGTAACCTGTAGCTTTCCCTTTTTGATCACAAGAAGGGAGATGTGTGCGAGAAATGCACAATACAAGAGACAAGAAAAGTTAGAGGCCGAGCCCTTGCCCTCCCTCCACTCAGGCAGTTTGGCACGCGGTTGCAGATGTTCCTCCCCTGCTGCTGTTTGCGGGTGCGCTCCTCCGCCTGGCCCTGGCCCGTATCCCGCCCATGGGTGTTTGCAGCACGCATGGCCAGAGCAGGCAAGAGCAAAGCGCACAGGGGATGTTTCATTTGAGAGTCCCATCTTAGAGCCTCCAAGCCCTAAAAATCCAACCTGGAAACTCTTGAGGTCCTTTCCTTGGGACAAATCATCACTTGCACACACCCCCCCCAAACCTTTAGAGATGCAGCTCAGCATAACCACTGCTACATCTTGCCTTCTTGTGACTCAGAGATGTCCTAGTCAAGCCTGCCTGCTCCTGGTATATCTGCACTGGAGGTCCAGCAACTAGGGAGTGAACAACAACCACCCCATCCCCACCCCCCTCCAAATTCCCAGCTGGGCCATGCTGCATGCATGCTCCATGCATCAGCTGGCATTTTCCTGGATGGATTTGAAACCTGCTGGTTTGGGCTGCTGGTATCTGGCAGCCCAAAGAAATCTTCAGGCCCTACGTCAGATCTGAAAAGGGCAGCTGTGTGTGCCCCATAGTCCTTACAGGCACCCGCTTATGTTTAGCTCCCTTTCCAGGTGCTGGGAAACCACCTGATTTTGCATCATTTCAGTGGTAGAGAATGCAATCCCAAAAGACCACAAGAAGAAGACAAGGAAAACCAACCCCCAAATAGCTATTTTTACAATCTCTTGATTTTTAATAAAAGTTCATGATTTTGAAGTTCCAACTCAGTTATATGATATACAGTGCAGGTTTCAGACTGTGCTCAGCATCACAGTATCTGAGTGCCTTCTGGCAGCCTAACATCTGTCATGGCTTTTTTTCTTCTCATGCTTTGTATCCTTTGTTTACCTACCTCCTTCCAGGGAAGAGGTGTAAAATATGGAGCATTTCACTAAAGTTTTCATTGAAGGTTAGTGTTATATGGGTCTGTGTATGAGTATGGAATGAGACTAGAAAACAAATACAGCATTTTTATTTACAGGGGGAGAATATAGAAATATATACCTTTACACACATGCATTCCATACATACAAACTACCTTCACAAAATCATAGTGGGGGAGGGCCTTAATGGACAAACTTCTAGGAAAATGGTGACTCCTTCCATTGAGGAAAAATCTGATTAGCACTGCTTTATTTGGGAAATGCAGAGTGTGAAGGGATTCTAGAATTAACCCATGTGCACCTGAGAGGATGCAGTATCCTTCCTAAGTGCTGTGTATCAGTATCGTATCTGCTAAAGCACTCTCACAGTAGCACCATCATTTCATACTACCTGCAAATATCAGGGTGATACTGCTGTTGTAATTCTTACAATGATTGTCTCTGGTTTCAGAACTCCCCACTCAGTCCTTACTCAAGCTGAACTTCCCTAGAAGTTAGTAAGAATACAAAGACCAAAGGGGGCGTGTGTGGAAGAAGGCTTGGAAATTTCAGAATCTGGTGAGCTAATTTATTTGACACTGACATATTTTTTTATTTTCTCACTATTTCTTTTTCATTTGCCTACCACTGTTTTGAGAAACAGTGGCAGCCTACCCACTTTACAAATCACAAATGTCAGAACTAGTAGCCATTATCCACAGGCTACATTTCTGCAGTCGTTTTGCCAGGGACTGCACACACTTCCCTTAAGAGATTCTCTTCTTCATACTTGATCTGTTGTCTCCCTGTTGAAAATATCACTGACACCGCTGAGGCTAACAAGGTCAAGTGCTTTGAGATGGAAGCCTTTTGTACTGATGAACAGCTGAAGGGTGCGACATATGTTTTAGGGCCCTAGCAGCTGGCTCAGTGAGAGCCTCTTGGGTCTCTTTTAATGATAAATCCAGGCCCTGCTACTTCATCTCCAATAGCATGTTAACATTCATCCAAACTCTTGTGTCTGTCATTAACTCAGCCCTTCTACTGTAGTTACATGGCAGAGCACAGCTGACATATCACCTGTCCTCCCACCTCGCAGAACAGTAGGGCAGGTTATGCATCAGTGCAGCATTTAAATGCCATTTGACTGAAAACTACTGATTACTCCACATGTTTTATGTCTCTGTTTTTTTTAATTTTTCTGAATGCCAGCTGATCACAGTTGTTTCTTCCTCTTGTTATTTTCTGTACTCTAAATATATATAAACACGTGTGTGTGTATGTGTGTGTGTGTATATATATATATAAAAAATTATAACTGATGATCACAGATCGTGTCAGTCATACATATAATAGAACTAAAACAAGCATATCTGCCATTGTCTCTGCAGGAACAAATCAGCTCACAGCTACACAAGGCCCTGAATGTCACAACCTCCCATTGAGCCATGCTCAGAGGAATGAAAGAGAATAACATATTCAGCAATAAATGCTTTCTTTAGTAAAAAGTTTTGAAGCCACTGGTTAGGAGGGAGAGAATTTTCCCAATTCTCCTCCTCTAGCTGTCTTCAGTCCTCAACTTTATCCTTTAACAAGTACTTTGGGATCCTTGAGAGTGAAAGGTGCTATATAAATGAGAGATGTATTAATAAAATCCCCAACTGCAGTTCAGCTGCAAATGGGAGCTCCTCCAGCTCAAGGCTGGAGTAATTCTGCTAGGCAACCACAGATGGTGTGACAGATGATCTCAGCAGCCCATCCTTCTATGTTTTTTTTTTAGTTTAAATTAAAACAAAAAAAAAATTATAAAGCTATCTTGGCATGCTACAGATTTCAAGGGCCTTAAGTTCATCTTCAGAGCTAGCTTTGGTCCCTTTACTGCTATTCCTTGTCAGAAAGTTTTATACCTGAATCCAGCTGGGGAATGAATGTGTATGCTAGACATTTGCTTCCACCTTGCCACAAATGGCAGGGGAGGGAGAGAGGTGAATGCCTGGGATAAATTAATCTCTTGCTGAGAACAGAAGCCGACTCATCATCCAAGAAGAGTTCAAAACTTCAGGGATTCTGGTCCTGTCCCAGCTGGTTGAATATCCAGTCAGCCCGTAACAGACTTTCTTTTGAGGTGTCAACTCTTTCTAAGCACTATGGGCACTGATGCCTGTACCTGAGTTAAATGATAAACCACCAGAAGATGAGGACAATTGACAGGAAAAAAATGAAAAGGTATGTGCATACAGTGTGGAGGTAACCTGCTATTAGATCTGCCAAAGAAAACATTATGGTCATTGGTAATTGGCTTTTGACCCCTGTAAAACCACTGTGGTCTTGGTACAGTGTAGTCACACCAAAGCACAATAATAGCAATTGCTCAAATCCTAGTGGTTTTAATTGACTGTTACTTATACATCTTAACTCTGCTCCAGAACCCTTTTTTTCCCTCAGCATTCTGGCCTAAAATAAGACTCATTGCAGAACACCAGAAAATTGCAAAATTTGGGATTTTTGCACATAGTTGCTAATGGAACAGATTGTGATAGCAAGCTGTTTGTGATAGAAAACATTTTTTAATTTATCAAACACCTATTGATAAATGTTAGCATAAAAAATATGCATTTTTAATTTATCAGGGCAGAAGTATTACCCTCTAACTCAAGCTCTTAATTTGGTCACGCATAGATTTTGGCTATAGATTTAAGGAAAATTCCCCCTCCCTTCCTATGTGTGACAAAGGTTATACAGGTAGATCAACTTAAAATGTTGATTAGTATATGACTTTTCTTATTGGTCACTGGGCATCATCCTTAATTCTCTTTAATCTTTTAAACTCTAGATCATTTATTGAGATAATGCCAAAAATAGGA
>CM067082.1:94196327-94276327 GCA_034008185.1 Gorsachius magnificus | reverse complement strand
CATGGGAGAAAAATTGCATTGTGGCCAAGTTAGGAGCACCATGCAAGCAAAAGCCTGACTTAATTTTACACTAATGACATGCTCACAGTAGTTAATGACCATACCATTCAAATGAAATAGGAAGAGACTACTGCTGCGAGCTAGATACCAAAGCTGTCCTGATACAAAGTACATAAAGGTTAGTAGCATATTAAATCAGAAATTTTTGGCCAGGATTCTTGCAGCAGAAACAGAAAACCCTAAGAAAGATTACCTAAAAACTAGCTGTTATTTGCAGACTTCTTTTCAAACAGAGAATGCAAAACGAGACTCTACTAACCGTATCTGCATGACTAAAGCTGGACTGAGAGACAGGAAGAATAGGTTCCATTCAGAGAGAGCTCTAAACGCTGTATATTTATACTGAGGGTAGAACAATAGGCTTGTTTATTTGAGTCTCTTTAATGTATTTACCAACTATAAGGATTTCTGTGCACTGATTAGGGGGCAAAAGGTTATCCTGGAGTATTATTTAGCAAGATTGGTCTTTATTATAATGAACATTGAAGATGCACATCAATAAAGTGGTTATTTTTTAATGCTTTTTAGTGCTGTTGAGACAAATACAGTTTTGAAAGCCTAAAATGTGTCCCGGTTCTTTGAAAAATCTGCTATTAGCTACTAACATATTATTTTCTGTCAGCTCTTTGAATTCACATTAATTGCATTAAAAAATTAATTAGCATTACCACTTTATTTGTTTTCACAGCTGCTTAGCTACAATGAATATTATTCTCTTAAATCATTCTGTCATAAAGTGTTAATTATAAATGTCTTTTATAATAATAATGGTTTCTATACTAGTAATAAAACCCTTGCAAAGAGTCATTGCAGTAAATGTAAGATTATTAGACCATTTCCAAACAATGCCAAAATGGTTAGCAAAATAGTTGTTTCATTAGATTCTGTTGATGATTGATTCCTTGAGGATCCTTTAAGTATTTTAATGAATCTCCATCTGTACCCAGAAAGCTTTGTTCAAAACCAGGCATATTTTTATATTTCAAATCCGTATCTGCTGTTTAGAAAATGCGCATGTACACCAGCTCTGCTGCTCTGCAGAACCACCTCTTTGTACCAACCGGGGTCAGTTCTCCAAATCTAACCCAGCCAAGTCTCTCACACATGTTGGATGGGGTTGTGCTTCATTAAGATTCAAACAATTCATCTTCTGTTACCTCTTTTATTACTCGAGAAATTTCTCCTGGTTAATCCTCCACTGTCTCACCACAACAAGAAGCTGGGTAACTTTAACCCCTTCTGTGAGGCCTTGAATCAAAGTGATTCTCAGATAATCAAGGCACATTTGCAACGCTTGGTCATCTACACATGTTCAAGCATACCAATGGATCTGGGTCTGTGTTCCCTCTATGCATTTTCTGATAATGACAGAAAAATTCAGAATTAGGAAAAAATCACTTTAAAAATGTAGTTCCCTGCCAAATAAATACAGTAGCTGCCAGTACCAAGTGTCAGGCCTAACTTCTGAATGCCTCCAACTGAGTGCTACATTACAATTATGGAAAGTTCCTGATTATAATAGCTCATTATTATTCTGCCAGTCATGAAAAGAGGATTGGGATTTCACAACTGAAAATTATTACCACGAACAAAGTGTGATGTCAGACCTTTCTACTTAAAAAAATATTTGTAACACTGTATTTCTTGCTCTCTATGTTCAAACAAGGAAAAAAGTTCTGATTTCTCTCCTACAGCCAATATTGGCATGAATCTTACCTAGATATTTCAAGTCAATTACATCTACACATTAGCTAATATATATCTTTTTTTTCATTTCTAATTAAAAATGCACCCACATATCAGACTGGATGTACTTAAGTTTAAATTATTCAGAAGCCAAGCCACAAAGTACTAAAAACAGGAAAATTCAAATCCAGACCTTCTTTGTCAGTCTTTGAAGAAAACAACTAGTTGCTAAAAATCTAATTATGCAATTGCAACCTCAGCTGCAAGCTTCTTCTCATCCTTCAATCTAGTTCTCCCATTGCTTATTAGGAAATCTAGGACTCTACTAGACACAACATTGTCAAAAAAGGAGGGAGTCAATATCAGAAAATTCAGCAGAGAAAAGGCTCAAGAGAAAAGAGGAAAAGAATCAGAACTATACTGTTAATGCTTTATCTTTTTTAAAGAATTCATTTAACCATGGAATGGCAAAAGGAAAAATGTGAAATTTCACTGGAAACAAAAATAAAAATAAAGACATAAGGAAAGAAAGAAAAAAATCTTCTGGAACACTTGCTCAAACCCAGGTTGTAAGGTTCCATACTGAAAACCAACCAAGTAAAAATATTCTTGTGGCTAAATTCAGATATTGGATTAAGACTTTAACCGACTTCAAAATCTGTCCCACCACAAATTATGTGTGGGAAATTACGGCCTCATTTTCCAAAAATATCCCTGTGCTTAAAGAAGTACCTGCACACATTGGCTGTGTGATTCCTGTTAGAATTTGTAAGACTGTATGCTGATGCTGGCTAGGTACTTCTGCAAATTTTACCAGTGCTTGTTTGTATACATACTTATGCAGAGTGCATCTGTGTTTGAGCTTGGATGAGGAATGTGCTTTTGAACCAAATCTCCTGACTGCCTCCTCACCATGCATCTGCCTGCATCCTGGAGCACCCCTGAACAAATGAATGAGGCCTCTTTCAGATGAAACTAAGCTGCAAGACGTGCTCCAGGAGGGCACCTAATGCAGTCTAAATGCAAATAGGATTTCAGCCCATGGGACTGTATCTGAAGTAAAAATCCATCAAATGTGTATAGTACAGACATGAAGTCCTCAGCACAAACTGTTTCACTTCACAGATACTAGCCTGCGCTACTTGTTACCTTAACATATCTATTTCCATAACAGGACTTAAAAGCCTAACGAAGGATTTCAGTTTAGGAAGCCATGGCATACACAATCTAAAGCCAGACAGGGTCTGAGAAAGAGGTGCTCCTCTGTCCCTCTTTCTTGATAGGTCTGTTTGGTAGGTACTCCCTGAGCACAACTAATGTACATCAAGTTTGGACTGCCCAAAAACACATTGGCAATTGTTTCTTTCTTCCAAAACAACAGGAAAGGAGATGCCTTTCTTTCTACTCTAAAGAAATGGTTGGAGCAATAACCAAGGAGATTAAATCCTTCTTTCTGTGATTCAAATCCTCAACCTTCCCATCCATATTTTGTGTTCTAGATACCATCCTATAGGTATGGGCACCAGACATCTTTTCTGTTGCATCTGTTCTACTGCACAGAATATGGCTGAAGAATATTGAGAAGAAAGAGGAAGAAAGGAAAAAAACCTTAAGTTCAAAGAGCAGCATTTGATTAGTGACAAGGAAAGACTTAGCTTCTTACTTTGCTTTCTGGCAAATACTTTTTGCATTTTATATGAAACACTCACTGGATAAGTAATGCATCGAAAACTATCAGGTTCACAAACTCCTCTCCCCTTCAACAACGGGGGAACCTTGTGAAACAAAGATATCAAACTGCTTTTCACTCTTGTTTACTGATCTGATGAATCTTGAATGGATTTCAGCAATAGCCTGCAACCTAATAGCAGTATAACTGTCCTGGTTTCGGCTGGGATAGAGTTAATTTTCTTCACAGAAGCTAGCATAGTGCTGAGCTTTGGATTTAGTGCTAGAAGAATGTTAATAACATGCTGATGTTTTTAGTTGTTGCCAAGCAGTGCTCAGACTGTTCAAGGACTTTTTGAGCTTCTCCTGCTCGGCCAGGTGCATAACAAGCTGGGAGTACAGCACAGCTAGGACCCAAACTGTCCAAAGAGCTATTCCATACCATATAACGTCATGCTCGGGGGGGGGGGGTTGGTGGGTCGGTAGGTCGCGGGGAGAGTGATCACTGCTCGGGTACTGATCGCTGCTCGGGACGGGCTGGGCATCGGTTGGCGGGTGGTGAGCAACTGCATTGTGCATCATTCGTTTTGTATATTCTGTATATTTTGTTATCATTCTCATTACTACTATTACTATTATTTTCTCTCATTAAACTGTCTTTATCTCAGCCCTCGGCTCTAACCTTTTTCTCCTTCCCGATTCTCTCCCCCATCCCACTGAGGGAGGGGGGGAGTGAGCGAGCGGCTGCGTGGTGTTCAGTTGCCAGCCGGGTTAAACCACGACAATAACATAATCCTGTAGTATTTAGGCAACTTTTCTGGGAGATGGAGGATATTTGTTTGAATTCCAGGAGGAGGAGTCAAAATGTAGTGTCCCCTGCCACGTAGAATGTGTCAAACCCTTTGGGTTTCTGCCATTATCTTTCCTGCGGGGGCAGAACGGGGATAGAAGCATACCTTCACAGGAGGATTCTGGTAAGTGAGGAGTCTGTAGCAGCATCTCAGGAAGAGGAGGCTCTGTTTTCTCATTATTGCCTATCAGCATACCTCCCCTCAGAGTATGCTGGGTTTCTTGGACTTTCCCAATTAATTTGGGATTCCTGTGTCCACTTACAACTGTTGTACTGCTGTGGTCCTGGTATACCAGTCACCTGTAGTGGGCACCTTAAGGGTAGGAAGATTAATCTTTTTAATCTTGCAGCTCAGCACTGCCCCTCCTGAGGCCTGCATGTGATATTGCCAAAACACACAATGCCCAAAGCACACCAGAACCAGAGAATAACTCAGTTAAACGCATCTGTGCCAAAACTTTCCTGGCCTTCACGTCCCTTCCAAGCTATGGAAACCCTTGCCTTCCCTGTTCCATTTAATTTACGAGAGGGAAAGCCAACGTGCTCTGCCTACCCTCTGAAACATGTAGCACCAGGAATTAGGGAGCCAGAACAGGACCTTTAAACAGGCTAATGCAAGGAACTGCCACAGGGCAGCTCCACAAAACCCAAAGCACATGGGGCTGATGAGTGCCTCTGCCCTCATTTAAAAGAGCGGTCCTGAGAGGCCAAAGCATTCGGATCCCTGCGCTGCCTGGGCACAAGAAGCTGGCCAGAAAAGACATTGCACCTCTTCTCTCACCTATACAGTGATATCTTCTTCAAAGATACCACAAGCAAGTGGATGCTGCATAGTTAGAACCTCCTCCCTCAATACTAGCTTGGGATGCAGCTAGGAGGGACAAAGAGACACAGGAATTTAGACGTGCTCAAGGTCCCAGTTTAAACACAGCCTTTGTTTACACCACCACTGCCTATAAACCCATATTTAAATTTCTGGCTGAAAGGTTGTTTGGTGGCAGCTTTCTTTGAAAGCATGTCACACTTACAAGAGCTGCAAGTTGCTCCCTCGTTAACTCAGCATACTTCCAATTTATTTTTCATCGACTGCTACATCCCTAAATATTTCCTTTAATATACCGTCTCAGAATTTACACAGCCAGCTTCCCCATGTTGCATGGCTGAGAGGAAGTGCATACTGTGATGATTGCAGCTCGTCCATGATGAAAAATATCTATCATTATATGCTGCCCCCCCAGTTCTTGTGTACAATTATAACAGCTACTCTTTGGTGCAATCAAAATGCTTTTTATAAAGAACTTCCATATAATCAAGAAAGAAAAAAAAAAAAAAGATATCTGTACAAAAACACTGCCAGGGACTTGATCCTGTTAGAAACTGCCAGGCTGTTGAGGAGTGCTCTCTGCACATCTGAGCTCTTTGCCAAGGGAGGGCCCTCAGTAGCTGTCAGAGAGCACGCTGCACCTAGAAGAGCGGGACCACAGACGGGTACATCACTGAGACTTCCTGGCAGCTCAGCAGGTTAAATCGCATGTGCCCATTTGGGACACATGCTCTGGCAAAGGCTAGAGTTACAATTGCAGGAGATAAAAATGCACATTGAAGCAATGAGAAAATGAATATGGTAAAGAGTTAAAATTTGAAACATCTACAAGAGTCTTTAGTTAGTTATACTGTGGACAAAAGCACGCCTGAAAAAAGACAGCACAAAGAGGTAAACTCTGAAACTCATCAAATTGAGTGGAAAAAGGGGACTCTCTGCATGTCTGAGCCAAATCCCACTGAATCTACACGACTCTGAAATGGCTGTGGCTTAGTCAGCTGGGAGATGTTGCTTTCCTACTGCACCCTTTTATAAAACCATCTGTTGGACTACACACAGAAGAAAATTGCAGGAGTCACACTGTTTTCTCTCTTCTCACAAAGCTGGTCTTTTAAATATAAACACATTCTATTGAAAATATAAAGGCAATTCTTTGCCAATTTTTTTAAAAACCCAACATGATTTAAAAATTCAACATGAATTTGCAGAACATCACAGGCAATATCAATCTACTTTTTGTGGATAGAAAGTTCTGTCAAAAAAAAAAAGATTACATACAGCTCTGAAGTATATCTCTAAATTAAAAAAAGGGGGGGGGGGAGGTTTCAAATGGGACTGGAATGAAATTTGATGAACACTCTCTCTTTCTCTCTCTTTCCTCGCCCACAGCATTTAAAGGCAGCGGGGGCATTGTGACAACACAGACAGCTAATTGCAAGGAAATGGATGTCTGATGCCATTAACACTACCCACTTTCCTTGGACATTTAAAATAAAAACAAAACATGCCACTAGGCACACAGTTCTCTCCCTGGGGTGGAGATGAGAGCGCGCCTGAACTACATGTGATAGATGTTAAGTCAGATTGCTTAATGCACTACTGGAGGGAGCTCAGATACACCTAAATGAGAATAGTATTTGAACCTATACAAGACAGAACAGAATACTTGCATCCTGCAGAGTATATGTTCAGCCTTAATTTTAGGACGACTAGAAAACTCCACCATTTGAACCCACTGAAGTTGTCATTTAAGTATTCCAAGTAATTACAAATAATATTATCTCTAAAGAAAAATGACAAACAATCTACTGTACTTAGGCCATACACAGGAAGTTCTCCATATGAACTAGTACATGTACAGAGAAATAGAAGTGTGTTTGTGGCAAAAAAAAAAATTGTCTGAAAAGTAAGCATTAGTCCTAGACCTGAAAGTAGCAAAAGGAATGCCTGATGATCACCCATTTAGCATTAGTAGCAGGGGAAATTATACAAAGCCATTCCTTATTTCATTAGATGTTCATACATAAACATTACTCAAATGCAGAGTCAAATGAAGAATAGGAAGAGAAAAAAAAATAAAAATTACTGAAAATATTGCTTAAAATCTCATAAATGATGCATTTAAACTACTTTTTAAAAATTCAGTGAGTGTATTTGTTTTGAAAATACACCTGAAAAATATCACCTTGGTCCAGTTTTGAACAGCCATATACTAAATCTCAAAAAAAGTTTCAAAATTCCAATAGATTATTAATTATAGTGGCACTGTTAATTGAATTCTTGAACTTACCTGACTAACATCTGCAGCATTACTAACTTTCAACTGAAATAACACCTTCATTATAACTTACCTTCTTGTTTTAATTCTGCATGCATTGTTTTAAACACTTATTTTTGCACAGGGAAACATTACCTTGACTAGATTAAACAGATTAACATTTTGAATAACTCATTTCCCATCTATTTTAGTTAAGAAAAACAGCTTGACTGTATAATTGATAGAAGTCAGAATTTGAAGTTATAATATATAAACACAGCAGATCATATTGTTACTGAATGAGATTTTTGTCAATAAGTTGATCTACAATATCCCACATTGCCTTATTTAGAGGAAAATCAAGTAGCTACTATTTACAATTTGGGTTACAACCTGAATTCACTGGAATCAGTGGGAGATTTTCCTATTAATTTTGGTAGCAGCAGGATTTGTCCATTAATGTAATAAAACAGGTAGTGTAAAAAAAAAAAAAATCCCAGCTTCAATCACTACTGGATTAGTAGTCTGCAATTAATTTGTACTGTCTCAGGTTTCCGGATAAAATTAAACACCTACAAATCCAGTTATGAAACATATATAAAGTTAAAACAGATAATAATTAAAAGTCTGACCTAATAAGGTACTAAATTACTATTTGATGTATAAACAAATCTTAATAAGTAGCCATTAATTTAACACAGTGATTGCCTAAGAAAAAGTAGATCTAATATTTTTATAGCCAAAGTTTTTTTCAGTTTAACTCTGTACTTATGTTGTGCCTTTTGTAGCATATCTCTGAAATGATCTCAGCAGTAAATTGCTTGTGCTTGTCTGTTGATTGCGATGTGAAGAGGCTGGTTGGGCCAGCAGCTGAAGGACTCTATTTATATAACTGGCTGGTTAGATTAAACGGACCTGCAGGAAGAAGCAGCCCCATCAGAGCTTCCTCAATGGCTTCCATCTTGACCTTGAATCTGACCTTTGCTATGGTCCACTTCCATCTCCATAAAAATGAACTAAGGGCTAGATTGTCATCTATTTGTTCCTTTATGTTTTCCCAGGTTTGATGATATATTCCTAGAGCTGACTAAAACACATTAATTATCACACTTTGGTGTGAACCATAGGAAAAGAGTTTGCAGTGCACAAATGAATAGTTGTATGCAATTCCTCACAATGCTGAACTGACATTGTTATTCAAATCAGAAAATGCTGATTACTAAGGTAACAGAGGGAAAGAGGTTCCCACCACAGAATGAAATGAAAGGCCAAACAGCTTAAGGGGCTCAAACAAATAAAATATGCAAGATAAGCAATTTCAGTACTTGTATGTCTCTGATCTCAAACTGAGACTCTTCCATCTGCAGCCATCCTCATTGTGAAGGCAGCGTATACAATGAACAACCAATTCACTGGTTTAGATACAGTGTATTACCTTGCCGGAAGTAATAATGAGAATTTCACTGCTTATGGATGCCAGTGTTTTCCAAATTTATCAAGTTGGGGACTTGATTTACCAATGAGGGTTCCCTTTTGACTCTTATTTCAATAAAATATGTACAGGTCCTAGTATCTATGTCTCAAGTAATTATATTTTGTCTGTAAGAGGGGAAAGGATGTTTTTATTTAATGAAGTTTTTATTACTAGAGAGATATAAAATAAACATGGTCTAAATTGCAAATGAATTATGTAAACAAAATGTAACATATCAGCCTTGTGTCTACCTTTTTAATTCAGCATGTAGTATTAAGCTGCTGTAACTTTCCTATTTCCTCAACCCATTTCCCTTTTGTAGCTTGCTTCCCTCACTTACACATTTACATGTATAATTTACACAAAAGCTTTTTAGGACCTGGTCTTCTATGAGAGTTCTGAAGCACCTTTTCTGTCTCCCACTATTAGCCTTAATACATATTGCACAATCACCTACAGGCCTTAGCTAGGATTCACAGAATCACAGTATGGTAAGGGTTGGAAGGGACCTCTGGAGATCATCCAGTCCAACCCCCCTGCTAAAGCAGGTTCACCTAGAGCAGGTCGCACAGGACATCATCCAGGCAGGCTTTGAATATCTCCAGAGAAGGAGACTCTGCAGCCCCCCTGGGCAGCCTTTTCCAGTGCTCTGTCACCCTCAAAGTAAAGAAGTTCTTCCTCATAATCAACTGAAACCTCTTATGTTTCAGTTTGTGCCCATTGCCCCTTGTCTTGTCACTGAACACCTCTGAGAAGAGTCTGTATCCATCCTCATGACATCCACCCTTGAGATATTTGTATGTGTTGATGAGATCCCCTCTCAGTCTTCTCTTCTTCAGGCTAAACAAGCCCAGCTTCACAGCCAGCCTCTTCAACTTTAGCTACTCGCTTGATCCTTTCTCATGCAGGCTGGAAAGAGAGTTTCAGCAAAGGTCTTCTCCCAAATCTCAGTTAGTAGAAACCCAGCAGCAACCTGCTTTCTTAAGAAATCACTCTAGCTTTTTGGAAAGACTCCTAATCCATAGGCTTTGTCTCATTTCTGATCCTTGTTTGTGACAATTGCACAATGAAATTAATGTCCTGTGTAGTAGCAGCCAGCGCCTATGGTATACTGAAGGCCATCAAAAGATTTTAATTTCTATGCAAAGCTGTGTTACTGTCATTTACCATACTGAAGGGGAGGATGTGAAAGCAATTTTAAGACAGCTCAGTTGGTGGAAATAGACTGATTCACCACCAAAGTATCACAGCTTTAAGGTAACCCCCCCAGTCAGTGCTATTTACCATGCACTAGTTTATTTAGCAGAGCAGATCCGTTCAGCTAGTAAGCTAGTTTCCTTTTGCATCTACTCAAAAAGCAGGGCAAATACTTAATGAAGAAAAAGTCTTCTAATGAGCTTTAAATGGATTTTTTTAAGCCTGGAGTGACCAGCACTTGCAATATTTCTGTTCTCAATAAGTTTTTGTTGTGCTCATCCCATGTCGATGAGATTCAGTAGCTGTAAAAGTCAGCTTGGTAATTTTTGATTAGACGTAGAAATACCATGATCAACTTTCTTGCTGTCTGCATATCTGAACACTATGGTTATGAACCTAAAGCTTTTTGGTATCTTTTCTCAACATTTAAGAAATGTGAGACTGACTGACTAGCTTGAGTTTGCTTATTGTAGTCATAACAAATCATAAAAACCCCCAGGTTCCAAGAAAAAGCTGCTAGCAGCGTAAAATATATCAAGTGATGCTACTCTCAAAGATTTGGCCTAGAAAAAATATGTGGACAGGATGTGTCTATACTAGCAATTGGCAACAGAGCAGAGTCAAGAGCTGCAGCAATGACAATGTGCTTGGGTCATTGGTGCAGAGGTATAACATACCAAAGGCAGTTTTAGCAACGGGTACTAAGTACTGCATAGACTTTTTTTCCCAAAAAAAATTTGTATGGGTCATTACTATGTTTAAGTTTTAAATCTCACCACTAGACAGTGTCAGGTAATGGTTATGGTAATGATGGGGCTGGGGACACAGCTTGACTGCAATAAATATTATAGAGATTAATAAATATTAAAGAGATTAATAAATATTATAGAGATTATTTTATTTCTGCTGCTCAAAGACTGTGTCAAAAGACAAAGCTCCTTTAATTTATTCAGATATTTTTAGCTACTTACTGATTTGAGCATGTTTAAAAACCAAATTTCAGAGCCATCTGAATGAATAATTGTTGTAGCAGATGGAAGTGTTGGTATAGAAAATACTCTTACAACTGTCCAGTCATGTACAAGGGAAAAGGACTACCCGCTACATCAAACCCTTCACAGTCAGTGATCCAACAAGTGATGGTGCCTTGATTTGTTCATTGGTTCTATGTGGCAACCAAATAATGGATAGGTTTGGGGCATTCTCATGTAATTTCTGAGAGAGATTTAGTGAGTAAGAAGTGGAAAAGGAGCAAAGGCCTAGAAAGACAAGTAAAACACCCAGTCTATTTGGACCTAGAAGCACATTTTTAATTACCAAAATGATTCAATTTCTCATTAGGACTTAAAACAAAGTATTTAATTAGAGCTTCCTGGGTCAAATTTGTGTTGATTCAGCAGAAAATATGTAATTCTATGCCTCTATAAATTACCTGCAGAAGGAGTTAAATAGTGGTAGCACTGTGGCACAATGGCCTACTTGTCACTTGGTGTCAAGGAAAAGGTGCTCATTGCTGAGTTCTGTACCGTTTGCGATCAGATAAATAGACAGACAAACTTTTGGCTATTCGGACCTTGCAATCTTTTATCTCCAAGAGAAAACCATTGATCTTTTTCATCAGAACATACGTCCAAAACCAGCAGCAAAATACCCATGATTCCTGATATTCTATTCCCTTGGGCTCTCTGAGCAAAGAGAGAGACTGATTTTTACTTTTTAGGGTGGATTTGCTCTTAAATTAGCCTTTTTTTGCAGCATTTCATTCTATAAAGTTGCAGTAATGGAAGGAAAGCAGAACCAGCAATGTTAACAAATGGATTTTTTCCCCTCCGTTCAGGATTTTGAGAGGAATTCCAAGCAAGTGAAACTTTTCTGGGTCCGAAAGCTACGGGGCATTGGCTTTAGTAATATGATAACACTACCAAATGTCTGGTGTCTGTGATACTTGTGGAACTTACTCCACCCACTGAAAACGCTGAATGAATTCTTCTTGCCTTGCAGGAGGAGAAATCAATAGCGCCCTGGCCGCCCGAAGGGAAAGGTGTGCGGCCATCGGCTGTAGCCTCGGGGCTAGCTGGGGGCACGCAGCGCACATGCATGCACGCACGCTGCCTTCCCATTAGCCGCTGGCCAGTCTCCAAGACAAGCAAGGCTTGCTCAGCACAAGGCACAGGAGAACCGCTATTCACACGTGTTTACAGAAACAGCTGTGAGGGGAAGGCATGAGTTCACAGCAGCGTCAAATACACGTGTTGGCTGTCATACCCTAATGCTACTGTTCTGTTTGGAAAAGAAAAGGAAGACGGAGAATCAGTCCCCACATTGTTGTTGTTTTACATATATCTGACTGAAAAAAAAAAAGATCCTGTTAAGCAATCTTGCAGAAACTTTACACTGATTATAAAAGGCCTCTCTTTTAGTATTCTAACCTGGTTAAATTATAAAGATTGTTAATATCTGAACAGGTTAATAACTTTGATATTGCCATCACATCATCCAAAGAGATTAAACAAACTTTTTGTGATTTTTTACCTTCCTCTGTTATGAGGAAACCTAAGTTTCATCACTACAATCTGCTCCAGATTAAAAAAAAAAAAAAGGAAGAAAAACAAAGCCAAAATAAATACTCTGATATGGCTTCAACCTGGTAATGTTTTCAAGATTCTTCCAAATCTCATTTTATATATACTAAAATAGTAACATTTGACACTGCAATCAAGTTTATTTCAATAAATTAAGTTCTTTATAAAAAAGAACATCTTTGACATACTGAGAAAATATTACCCTTGCATTTTGTAAATTTTCTATTCAGTTCAAGCTACAAAATACTTTCAGTATGGAAAGAAATGCAGTCTCTGATCTCTATCCCAGCTCTGCGCTTCTGAACCAACTTTCAGCAGTGTAAAAGCAAGCAAGAAATAAAATGATACCACTAATCAAACTGCTATGGGATTGGAGGACAGGGTATGTTCACAAGATTATACTCCTTCTGTTTGAGTAAGTTTATTTCTGCATGTGTTCCACAGATGTTTTATTGTAAACCTGGTACTGATGACCGCGCTAGCCAGGAATTGCCATTGAACTGTGAAGAAATATTTTTTTGTGCAATAAATCCAGATTTTTTTTTCTTTCTGTTTTTAAGAAAAACTTTAATTTGGGGGCAGGATTCCTTTATATCTCTGATTTCACTGTGCTTTATTGCCTGCATACTTAGTAATGCCTGTTATTGCTAAAGCACAAGGTCTTCTATCAGAAGAACTAAAGAATTTAAGGTTATTTAATAGAGACTTTTAAGACATACATAATATGCTAATTTAAAAGAGAAAATTAGATGTGACAGTCTGACCTCCACTCCACGGGGGACAGTTTCTCAGTGAAAGGTCTGATCAGCTAGGGTCAATTTTTGCACCAGGAGTAGATTCCCACAAATGTTATTGCTGAAAATCTCAAAAATTCCTAAGTCCTTTATGTAACAGGGCAACTCTAGTGGACAAATAGCAGCTGGAAGCAAGAAAAAGAGGTGGGAACAGCTTAAAACTGTTGCTTGTAAAATACTAGCAACTTTCCCTGCTTAGAAGTTCAGTGCTTTTTGAGTGTGCCTATTTGCAATGAGCAGTCCAGGGACAAATACCTGCTGGAAGCTACATTCCTTCACACTCAGCATCTCTTGTGCGGCTTTTGCATGTGAACAGCCTGGAGAAGGTAGTGCAGAGTCCTTGCAGCTCCCTCTGCACCTAGGGGCTAGAACCGGGAGAAGGAGGTGGCACAGCAACCCCTGTAATACAGCAGCCTGACCCTGTTCCTGCTGCTGTGGGGGAAAACAAGCAGAAAGGGGAGCCAGACAGGTTCATTGAGTTGAGGAGTTGCTCAGAGGTATGGTGGAGTGCAATGGACTTGAGCAGGCACATCTCACTTTTAAGACGATAAAGCTTAAAAAGATCTGGAGAAATGGAAAAGTTTCCTTTCCTTACTCCAGAAGGTAATGAATTATTGGCACTAAAAGAGTGGGGGCTAAAAGAAAAACGTTTAAAAAGTCTGGCCACACATCAGTGTGGATGACCTGGTCTGCTCAAGCATAAAAAATGGAAGAAAAGAGGATAAAGGCAAAAAATAAAAACTGTGTGTGTTACTGAATCCTATTTTTGTATTCAGCACTTGTAGCTCTTGATCTACAAAGTCCTGAAAATATTTGAATAGACTGTAAGAGTGCATGAACTGATAAGCATTATACAGCTATGAAAAAGCACTGAGGAAAAGCAGCAGTATCATTGTTACAACCTGCACAAGACTCAAGATTTGCTTTTGAACCCTTACACTGGCGCAGAGTCTGTAGTTCCCATACCAGCAGCGAGGACCTCTCGATTTTAGTAGAAATGCTCACGTTCTTGCTGAGCAAACACCAGTGTTGAGGCTTTTGGCTGTTAAAGTTAATATGCTTGCCTATACCGAAGAGCTGAAAGAACTCAAAAGCTCAATGTGAAATTTCCTTGAAAATAAATTCCATATTAAAACCATGAGAAAATTTGGCTTGTAACTGACTTGGGGATTCTCGGTGTCTATAATTCAAGCTACAGTTTAAACTGTAATAAGAAATAGCATTTGGCATCCTATAAATAGAGTTGTTGTTAAGGTAGCTGGAAAATACTTAAATATTCAAATAATTCTGTCATCTAAAGTATTGTTTATTGTCACCAGGATCATTTATGAATTCTGTGAAATTATGGGATTTGTTTTTAATCTCCAATAACACCATCATTTGATTTTGTTTTACATCGTCACACTGTATGCATATTAGCTTTTTGGCATCCAGTGGCAACTACTTCCTAATAAATTGGATTCTGTGGCACTGTTTCAGACATGCTTTAAACAGCATGTTAAAGCAATTTTGGAATTCAGTGGTCTTAGAGACATGGGCAATGCTGCCCGTAATTCTGTGCTTTAATTACTGTATTCAGATACTACCCAGGCCTTCAGTCACACCATGCACACTGGTCATCTCAGCTCTGAATGACTAAAACTAAAATCTTACAAGTCAATATGCTCATATGTACATCATATTTCCTGATTTGCTGCTTGACTGCCTGTATTCATCCAGGCTTCACAAAAAACTCTCCAAATTGAGGGATTAATTAGTTCATATGTGGTTAGCTTGGAGAATAGTCTTGCCGTGACAGATGAAACTGCACATCACATTTATGTATATTTACCCATATCAACACGTCACCTACTTTTACACTATAAATAAGAGAGAGTTCTCATGAAAACAGATAGGAACTTTGTGGTACGGCTTCAGATTCACTGTCACATGTTATGCTATTAACTTTTTAAACCCACCTGAGCCATAATAGATCCCATAATGGAAATTCAGGTCCTGAGTTATAAGATTTGTGCTTTTATACACTTAGCCTTAAAATCCAATCAGTCTTCTAATGGCAGAATTTTTTTCCTTCTTTCTCACTGACATTATATTGGGAGTCCTCCGAAACTGGGTGCTGGGAATTACAAGATTTTACTTCTTACAGGTAAATAACTCCTTAGGGATCACTAAGTACTACACCCATCCTGTGGAGGTGAGCAAGTGCCGAAGATATGTCTCTTCTTCTTGCCCTGTCTTTAAGGAACTGCAGGAGTTTGCTGCAGCTTCCCCAAGGTGCTCCTCTCCTGCTGCTCAGTATACACTCAGGATTTCCTCTTGTGTTTCCCCTGGGCTCCAAAGCAGGAGCGTGGAAAGGAAGACGAGGGGGTGTCTGTCATCTGTTCACCACAATTAGGGAACACCGGGCTGCATAGGCAGCAACCCAGGGGCTTCCTATTCAGGCACAGTCTCAGCATCCCATATGCAGTTGAAAAACAACCACACCCAAATGAAGCCAATGCAGGGAAATTCTTCTTATTCATTGCAGACAATTCTGTTTGAGTTTCAAAATGCATAAATTGAAAATACAGCATTCTTACCTAAAAAATGGGCTAATACTGAAAATTGATAAGGACACTCCTAAAAAATTATACCCAGTTTTACAGAAAATCCCTGAAATGACACAGTGTCAGTCTGACATTGACTGCCTTGTGAAATATGACTGACTTAAGTGTAAACATCTTGGCATTTTGAGGATTTACAACTCTAGCAAGGTCTTCAGCCTATATCACAATTATTACTACCTTTTTGTAATAGTTAATACTGTTATCACAATACTGTTTAACAGCCACAGGTCAGCATTCATCAACTATAATAAAAAATGAGGACAGGGATGAGTCTTTCCCACTGGATAGAAAACCTGTCGGTTTTCAAAACTGTGTAACTTTTTTTAATGTTAACTAGTCTTATGCTAGGATTGGGTATTAAAATACAAAGCTATATTTAAAAAGAAAAAAAAAAACCAACAACAAAACCAACTCAGAAATAGATTTTCAAATGTCCAGCACTAATCCCATGAAGTTATTGCAAAAATGCCAGCTGTCATCCAGACATCTAAATAAAAACCATAGGCATATATCCTCTGTCCCTTGCGTCAGTGTATCAAAAATGTGGTCAGAAAGCCAAAATCTGGCAAGGCTGATAAAATTATATTCAAGTTCAGGTGAAGCAGGTAAGAAAGAAGCTGTAGCCCATATCCAAGCTCTAGGTTTAGGCACTTATGCACACATGGAAATGTGTGTGCACAAGCAAGAACATGTGAGAAGAGTAGGAGCTATTCCTTGTGCAGGGCTGGTAAGTGCACACATGTGCAGACAGCGAGGAGTGAACCATAATCCAGTGATCAGAAAGTGAATGGTGTAGAAGAAGAATGGCCATACCAGGTCAGGTGCTCTGTCCATTTATTCCCTCCTAGTTCACCCTCCTGCTACCTCAAGTTTAGCAAGACTAGTTAATACCCTGACCTATAATTAAGTTTGTATTTTTAAACAGTTTAATGACATCTATTAACACTTTTAGAAGAGATGGGATACATCTACACATTAAAAATGGCATTTAGAATACATTTGACTACTGATGTTGCTGATTAATATACTGGTAATTTAATAAGCAAACTAAAAGTAAGTTATTATATTTGCAATTTCCTTGATTTCAGAAAAGTAAAATGAGCAGCAAACAGACAAAAATTGCTTAGGCAAATTGTTCTTTTTCTAACTGATTTTGAGGCATGTTGCTTTTACCACTCAACTGCCTAACTTAGATATGCTTTCATATACTATACTGGCCACTGGTTATACACTTTACACCTAATACAGTGGATGTTATAATTTCACTGGTAAATATTATACCTAAATTTTTTTCTGTTATAGATGGTATTGTCAGTCATTAATTTTGTAGTTATGTGGGAAAACACAGGCAGATATCAGCAAGGAAACCTGATGATAAAACATTCTTATTATCTAGTGTGTTAGTATTCTAAAACACAACTTGTGCACATGCTACAGATGTTATTTCATTAATGTGATCCTTATGAGGAAAACTAAGCTATTATGTTCAAAGATTCAAGTATTATTATGTTACAGAAATAGCTTTATTTTACATGGATTTTTTTTATTTAAGACATGATGGACATATTATTCATGAATGGTTTAATGTCGGTTACATTTTGATCTCCAGAACATAATGAATGAATGCTTTGGTTCTTTGAAAATCATCTGCTTGACCATTTCTTTGAATCACCTATTTTTTGATGAATACTAAAAAATCCCTCCCCTATTCTAGATCTTTAATATCTTCCTTCTCCCAAAAAGTCTTTTCCAAACTGATGAGTTTTATTCTATTTAGTACTCTTTGCACACAAGACTTTCTATATCTTCCATCATCCCTTTTGCCTTTTCAGGTCTGTTCTCTAATTCTACTATAACCATTTTGAATGGGCAATGTTAGTCAACACAGTGACGCAATGACATTTCTGGTTTAGCCCCACTCCTTTCCCAAAAATTTCCTAGAGTTCTCTTTGCCTTTTTGACTGATGATGAGAATCGAATCATTTTTTTAAAATACCTATCCACACTCACTCTCATATTGCCTGCCTTAGTGCTGAGTTAGAGTCCAGCACTGCATGTATATGTAGGGTTATGCTTCCAGGGGTACACTGTTCTGCAACATGTCTACCAGGTAAGTTGTTCTACTGGGCTGAAAAACAAGAAGTCAGGAAGAAACCTATTACCAGAGCATATTTTCTATTCCATCTCAGCAGTTTTCACTTCTCAGCTGACCCTTGAGTGATAAAACTAGAAAAGAAATTAACTCTGTTACATGTGTTTCTCTTCTTCCTTCTCACTACTGCACTTCAGTACATACTTTCCACAATTAGAGTGTAAGTGATCTTGTGCTCCTGCTTTTGAGGAAAATCCTACCTTATCGGTATTTTTCTTTGAGGGATGACCATCAGCAGTGGGAAGTGGTCAGGTCTGTGCCTGAGAAGCAGGTTTTGAATAAGATTCCTCTCTGCAAGGAATGGGTTAGTACTTGCCATTGCAAGGCTGTGGCCTTCCTGGTGTTTAGAGAGTGGAGGAAACATTATGCTCATCTTTCTTCCTTCTTTTACAGAAAAGTAGCTGGTAAACTAATAGAGATCATTTATGCCATATAAGTGATGCGTTGGCCACAAACTACCTGCTATACTAATTTGCAGACTGGGATAGATGGGTAAAACTCCTACATCTCTCAAAGATCCCCCAGGAAGATCCACCTAGGGGTGGCTTAGCTGGGCATTGGACATGCTCCATAGTTCAGTGTAAGCTGTAGTTACTAAACATTCTTGGGGAGAACATGGGTGGTGAATGAAGTGCAAAGTATTAGATGTTGTTGCAAGGAAGGGGAGTTTGTCAAGACTGTGAGATCAGGCTGGCAAAGAAAATAACTCTCTATGATAGGCTTTTGTTAATAAACTTTGCATGCTTTCACCCCACCCCCCACCCCCGAGCACGAGGCAGGGAAAAAAACAGGGACCATTTGTATTACAGTTATTTGCAATCTAATTTGCCAGGCCAAAGGATAGTCTGAATGATCTAATTCTCAATATACTACAGGACCGAGGTAAAGTACAAATCATCTTAGAGGATCCAATAATTCTGTTTCAATTGATCAGCTTTTTAGGCAGTATCCTTCAGTTGAGACTTTTCAGATAAGTAAAGTAAATTAGATTGAAAACAAAATGCTCATTTCTGAAATGTGGATTTCACAATGTATTTTTGATCTGATAGGAGCTCAGTAGCATTTCTTCTGTCTGCTTGAGGCCTACTGAACTGCACATACTGTACTCTATCAAAGCCCAGTTCTTTGCAGCTCAGTGAATAAAATACTGCAGTTTCTCCCATTGACTGACTGAAATAAAATAATCTATGATGCATGAACAAGTCTAAATGAAATAATAATATCCTTAGCAGTGAAAAACGGATTGGTAATACAGTAATTGAGCAGATTTATTGCCATCTCCTTGAGCTAGCCTGCTGAAACAGCCTGCTATTTTATTTAATCTCATATCAGAGGAATTACTGGCTGGTAATCCATTGTTAAACATCATTTAGAATGATGGATGAAAATGTCAGCTTTTCCAACATAATCAATTCATATCTCATTAGCACATATTATTTATGATTCTCATAATGGGACCTGCAGGGGTCTCCAGGGGGAAATGGAGACCTCAGCTGTTGTTGAAATGAGATGAGATATACTGTAGCTTATGAGTTAATAACTGCATATAAAAAATACTTCCCCACAGTATTGATTGTCCTTACCATTTTACAAATGAATTGAGTGCCTTGGCTTCCCCTCTTGCTGTGTATGGCAGCTCTTCCTTCTATTCATTTTGTTGCTCATAATTCAGTGAGAAAAATATTTAAAAGCATATAAGAAAGACTATTTTACAAATAACTTTTAAGACCTGGGGGGGGTGTTAGGGGCTGGGTGGTAGGAGCCTTTGAATGTAAAGTAATAAGAAACACTTTACTGCTCTGTTGCTGTTTGCTAAGGACTTTGGGCACTTTTCTCCCCCTCAGCCCCTATGAAGACAAATCGACATATTTCTCCAGCTACAGCACAGCTGCATTTTAAGGATACTTTCTACCGTATGCTGCCTCAAAGACCAATGAAAAGCAAACCTTGATTCATGGATTTAATGCAGCTGATGGTGCAGCAGTAATCATGGTCACAGTGTCAACTGCTGCCTCAATTAAACTACATTTGAGAATCATTTTATGCTTCAGCTCATAAACATCAATAAAGGAAAATGAGTAATAAATGACTGTCTAGAGTACAAAGGACCAGCTCATATTTCAGATGAAAATGAAGACAAAATGTAGCTTTTATTTGCCTGTGGAATTCCCATTAACTGCATCACTGACAGGAGGGAGTTGGATCAATAGTTGGCTGGCCGCAGAAAACAGTTTCTGGCTGTTCAGCAGCCAATGCAAAAGGAAAACTGTCATATTGTGATCTTTATCAGGTAATCTTCATTACACCAGACCAATGATATATGTATATGCTGGTCAGCTAGGGGCACTTCTAATTCCTGCTTCTATTTGTGGTCTGAGCGCAGTGTGCTCACAAATTATTTGTTTACAGCTGTGAAAAACCTTCAATGTTCATCTCTTTTATTCTTTTTATAGGTAATCCATAACCAGGAACTTTCTCTCAAGACTACTTTATTCACTCAGAATTTTTAAGAAAGCAAGCGCTGTATCAAAACTTATCTGTCTTCCTGTTTAAGAGAAATCTGCTAGTACCTTTTGTGGCTGTTTTTGAGGCTTGACTGAAAGATTTACTGATAATCCTTCAGTACATTCTTGGAGGGTATTTGTGCCTTATTACGAGCATTTCTGGGCTTATTTGAACAAAGGCAACTGCTAGCTGTGAAGGAAAAACAAACACTCTCTACAAGCTGTTAGCTTTCCAGGCAGCAGCTTGTATGTATGGCAAACTATACGTGAAACACGATCATCTCCCCCCAAACTCCAGACCTGCAGAGCACAGATATTTAACTCCTTTGCAGTGCTCTGTAATTTGTATAGCTTCATCTCAGCATATGTGACGTGAAGATCTGTACCTACAAGCCAGCAGCTCCAGCTCGGTCGGTATGGGGCTCTTGGAAGAGCAGGCTTTCAGAGCACAGCACAGATTTTTAAAACATCACCACTTACAAATCTAAAATAGGAAGGAAAAAATCACTTCCTCTTCATGCAGTGATAACAGAAAATAAATTTTCGAAACCTTTACCCTGATCTTAAAGTAACCACAATATTTACACTTATTCACGACTCCATTCTCGTGAACTATCATTATGCACAGTTTCTCTGTTTAGTTTCCCATTTTACTCTGACCCCGTAAACCTAAGCTTTCCGCTATGGAATGTAATGTCAAGCTAATAGTTAATTATATAACATAAATAATAATGAGATTGCCTTTAAAAACTTTTACATTCTTACAATCAACATATACTTTAACTGTAATACACAATAGTATTTGACCTGCAAAGGATGCACCTACACTTCAGGATGATAATTAAAGCTGATGTTTGTATGCATAAAGTGGACCTCACTGCTCCTAAAACTTACCCCCTTCCCCTTCTTTCTCTCTCAGTCCTCAGATTCTGTCCTTCATCCTCATTCTCCTCACCCCAAAACCTTCCCCTCAGTTTCTATTTTTTGACGTTGTCCCTCTTCTTCTCCAGTTCCTTCCCAGTTTCCACTTGTAATCCTGCCTCCCACCTTTCCCGCTACACATTTCCCCTCCCTTTCACTTAATAAAGATAGTAATGCAAAGTGGTAAGATGATAATAAAAAATATGTATACTGTATGTGACTATAGTAACTCCCTACTAGCACATTTTACTTCAATATCATCCCATTTCTTTTCAGTTACCTATAGCTCCTCTTCAGCCTGTCTTCTGGCTACTTACCCCAGCAAATCTCTAGTCTTATATACCACGTATTTACTCTCCCCAACATGCTTATTTGAACTTCTAGTCTCTTTCTACAAAAACTTAATCTCTCCTGTCTCTTCAGATACTTTTCCAGTCCACCTTTCCAGCGGGCTGTCCCTTCATGTCTCTTTTCACTGCTTTAGCTTTCTTCTACTTTTTATGACTCCATGCACATCACAAATGCTTGCCCCAAAATTTGGCACAGTCTGATGATTCCTCCTTTTTGTCTTGTTTTCCATGATGTCTCCTTTTTTATTCTCCTTTTTAAAACTAGTTTCCCTCCAGTTCCCTCTGTGTCCTGGATGAGGTGGCTGAAAATGATGCAATGCACTGCCATCTTTTCAAGAAGCAGCTTATTTTGCAGGTGCAAAGCTAGCAGGGGATGGTGGGCATCTCGTCAGACAGCAGCCTGGAGGCGGCAGCTTTTGTGAATAAATGGAATTTTGAGATTTTTGGAGCCAGAATCAAAGATTATGTTACACTGACCTCAGAAGACACAGTAATATTCATGAAGTTCACAGCACACTCATGAACTTGCACAATTAAACCGGTATTGCAGAATGTATCTCTTTAGAAACAGCAGTGATTGTGTGTTGGTCTTCATATTAAAAACCAATACATTTTAGGGCAGCAGCGGGTGTCACACATAGGAATATGGAAAAGATGTCTAACTATAAACTTTAAAATGTTTAAATTGCAGACTTTTTTCATATTACTAAAATATTATCAATGGTTTAATATTATTATAGGCTAAACAGTTTTTAATTTTATGGATATTTTTATATACTATCATTGCAGTACATTTTAACCTTCTGAAGTCTCGTTTTTCCATAACAGAATGTGGAGATTTTGTTGAAAAATATCCACCCAGCTTAAGTTATCTGTGATAACACTACCACAGAGAATTATGGAGTGTAACATATAACAAAAGGACTATTTTTTCATACGCTCACACTGATGAAGAGATAATATTTTGAGCAAACTTCCAGACTAGAAAAAAAATCATAGATATATTAACACATTTCTCTGTAGCTAAAGATACTCCTATAAAATGAACTTTTTTTTAATATAGGGTTTCACTTTTAGTCCAAATCTCAGCAGTGGACTCCAGAACAGACTTGGGGATAGGTATCATCAAGAAAACACAGAAGTCAGGAAGCAGCGTTGGTTTTTCTGTTCTGGTAATTTGACTCTCATTCATCTTTCTCAAGGGAGGGAAAATAGAATAAAAGGACATAGTTTATGTTATATTCTCTCCCACACAACTGCATTTTTCTGGATTTGTCATTCTCTTCCCTGAAAAAAATGCTTCAAGATCCTAAAAATTTTTTCAGTTACAGCAAAAATGAAACAGATACTGGTCTTGGCAGTCCATGTAAGACCGTTGTAAAAATGTCATTGGATGATACCATCATGCTTATCCAACTCTTTTCAGCAAGGTTACCTCCACTGGAGTCCATCTGCTGTTCATATAAGAAATACATCTGTGAGAGGAGAGACATAGTCTAGCTTTTCCAGCAATTAAAATATTTTTTGTCAAATACTGATATTTTTTAAAAGTAATGGTTTTAGTTTCTCCTAATTTGATTTTTCCAATACTCTAAAGAATTCCAAACAACCTGATCATTCAGTGAAGTTGTTCCTGGCTCTTTAGCACAACTGTGCTTTGCCAGCAAATGAGTGACTTCCAAGAAATATGAAATTTAACCTAAAAAAAATGGGATCATTTTAGTACGAGCTTTTCAGTTAAATTTCCTTTTTTTACTCTAAGCACAGGGCAAATAAAAAAGCACTAACGGGACACAGTTTTCTGAAGGGAAAATCTGGTCAGCACTGATCACAGCAAGACAGTCATTAAAACCAAATATCAATCTGCCACAAAGAGGGACAAGGTTTTAAATGAGTACAAATTGAAAATATATTACAATAAAAAATGCAAAATGAGAAAAATTGTTTTGAATCAGCAGACATCAGTGGCCTGTTTTAATATGTTAGGTTTATTTTGCTTTTAGTGTATGAGGGTTAGCTCATACACTAGTGTGGGTAACTGAACATGCATTCTTGAGAAAAGATGGCACTAAGAAAGGGAAGTTACATTGTTCACTGTTATGAAAGTAGATGTAAGATCCAAACTGAGCCACCAGATAGTATTTTTTATAGTTCTAAAGGAATGAATAGTCAGAAATTGAAAAAGGTCTACTGGGGAAAAAAAAAAAAAAAAATCGAAGTAGGACAGAGCATCCATGATGCGGAGGTTGCAACATGTGTGGGGTGAGGGTGGGGGTCTGCCAGATGAAATGGTATAATATATTATTCCTTTGTGGGATGTTGTGTTATGCTTTGATAAAGACTTCAGGGCATTGCTATTTTTCATAATTTGTTATATGGCTTATAATTAATGCTAGGTTACCACTGTATCATTAGGCTGCAGAAATAAAGGCATGTGCTTTTTCTTTTATAGTAACAGATGATGCTTTAATTAATTTTTGAGAAGGTGGATGGGTGAAAGAAGAACCTGATAGTGAGCTTTGAGAATACGAAACCATTTTCCTGGATATGTTCAGTCCACAGCTGAGATGCAGATGAATAGCTTTTTAAGGCACGGTTAATGTGATAAAGGTTTTATAAATATTTTCCAGGTGGTTGGAGAATTTAGTAGTATTCTGCTAAATATTTGTGCTAAAATATTATTTTCTGCACTAAGATAAACCAACAATAGAGCAACTACCTTGATAATTATATTCATTAAATGCATTATCTGTATGAGCCCATGATACTCTAGATAAAATGTAGGACAAGTGTCTTATCTTGCTGACTTTATAAATAAACATTTTAAGTAAAAACATTGAAATATAAATATTTACTACCCTTTACTCCCTATATAAATTAGTTTCTGGCTTCTCCACCCCTTTTTGCACTTAGTGGATATGTAGTTAGTTATATTGAATGAAAGCACAGGTATGCACTGCTTTATGCTAGGAACTATCAATAGCATGTACCTAATACATCATATTGAATGAAAGATTTCATAAATCAGTTATACAAGGGATCATACAATGCTTTTAGTGAATTTCCAAAGAGTCATAAAAACTATAAATCAGTGTATTTTTGATTAATCAACTCACAATGTCAGCTTTTGGTGATAGTTATCTATTGTGTCCTTACTCGATGCATACTAGGCAGAGGGCTATCATCAGTCAGAAGGAGGTTTAAGCAAAAAAATAGGGAAAACAACCCTACTACACTATTGTACATATCCACATGACTCCCAATATCTGCTGCAATGGGGCACATCTTAAGGCATGCAACAATCTACAGTGGAAATAATGGAAGTTTTGAATGGTGAAGTAAAAGAGCAAGCAAATCCTAATTCTGCAAAAGTTTAAAGAGCCCTAAACAAGAACAGAGTTCAACACATATTCAAATCTTTCTACAATCTCATCATGTTCTTTAGATAAACCGAGCACTGAAGTCAGTAAGATAGTTCCCTTCTCTGGATCTAACACTGTATGGATATAAGGGAGCAGAATCTCATATTTGCCTGTCTCATGAAGTCTATGTGCCTTTATTTAGCAAGGAACAACCACAGATTCATTTTTCCAAAGAAAATGCTGTTGAAGAGTGAAATCCCGTGTACATCATAAAAGACATTTGACATCAATATTTAATTTTATTAGTTATACTACAGGTACTCTAGGGAACCTGATGGAAAGCCTTCTTAGTATTGATTAGAATTCAGCAATCCCACTGCACACTGTTCAAAAAATTATTCAATTACAATTAGTTTTTCAATTCAGAATAATTTAACTTTTATCATGAAAAGTTAATAAAAGTACGTAAGTTTGGAACACACTGGGATTTATAATGCTGAGATGGAAATACTAACTAGAAATTACTATGGTTTTTAATTTGCATAATCAATGTTTTTAATTCATTCTATTTGCCTGTATGAGATTACAGTAATGGTGTGTTTTTAATGTTTTCTGAAAACTTCAGAATTACCTCCTTCATACGTATAATAGTGAAAAATGACTATTAGTGATACTGTGCTTTCTCATTTTCACACAAAAGGGATTTAAAAGCAAAAGTAATGAACAAATTGCTAACTAAAATGCAATGAATACATGAGTTAATATTCCTAACTGAAAAAAAAAAAACATTCTATCAACTTTGTCATGTCAGAAGGCACTAGACATCTATCTTCTCTGGCATTCAGTGGGTTCTTTTGGGCTATCCTCGATTTATAAATGTTATTTACTTAATTATTTTCAGTACACTATGGTTCCAATATGGAATCACCTAGAACAAAATTGTCCATGGAGGGATTAGGATTCAAACCAGATAACAGTGTTTAGTTTAAGTCTCACAAAATCAGAAGTAGAACAGATTACAAATTCTTTTAAAGCAATGATGTTAAAGCTTACAGTTACCTGGTTTTAATTTAGTAGTGTGAAAATATTTGATGCTTTCTTACAACACGCGTTGCTGGAGTGGCAGATTTAGAGCACTGTGTATAACAATAGTCACTGGCATTCAGTGTTGGAAATAGTTGTTTGCTTTTTCTTATAGAAAACTCAGAGAAACAGATTATTTCTATATTGGTGGCAGCAGCAAACTGTATCAAGACTTACTCTTCCCACCTATTTCAGGTAGCTCAGACAACAGATCAAGTGAGAGATCACGCCGAATAAAAAAATTGAAAAGAAGCAGAAGAATTTTTCAGACCTCCAAAAAGGAAAGCTAGCAGGAGTTAAGAGACTGCTACTGGACACTTGTAATTTTAAATTTCTCCTTATTAATCCTGCAGTCCTACATGAAAGATTCACCCTCCCATAACAACATCGGCATTTAGTTTGAGGATTAGGGCAATTGTCTGAGAATTCTCCCTCCAGATCCCACCCTGCCTCACTGCTCAGCCCTCCCAGGAGGGAGAGGGTTCTTGTAAACCAGGAAAGAACTAAACTAAAATTCTGTGCCAACAAAGTAGCTGGTCCAATACAAATAACATAACAAAAAATTATGACCATGTAAAGCTTATGGAACTTCATCCAGGCCATGAAGGTAGGCTGCATGCTAATTTTCAATATTTGTCCAAGATATTTGGAAAATTTGGATTCCCATAGTTGGCAACTCACCTTATTTAGACAGCTCTGTTATTTCTTTTCACTTTATTTTCAAAAGTGGTGAGTTGTAGCTTGCAAGTGAAAATAAGAGAGAGAAAGAACAGCAATTTTCAAGGAGGTAGTCAGTTACAGACAGCAGATTTAAGAGGATTACATAAACAAAGAATTTTACGTTAGTAAAATTTGCAGCTGGTACTGAAGAACCATTGGCTTTTCTGCATATTTTATTACAGTGGTTTGAGGTTTTTTCATAACTATACATCACTTTCAGATAATATAACTTCTATTTCAAAACACAAAACTTTGTTGACAATGTCTCAGGGAACAGAAAACAACTAAAAACTGTATTTTCTAAATACTTTAAACTAACTTGGTTAAGATCGACTCTAAATTAAATAAAATTATTACCAGATAACGTGAAAGATTGTACTGTTGTTTTAAGGATATCCTCTAAAGACTCAGTAATTAATTGGCAGCTGAAAAGAAAATGAGCAAATGTAGACGGGAAATTGATTCACTTTTAAGTCAGGAGTGGCAAATTGCTAGGACAGGACTCTTTGCAGGGTTGGGGGCGGGCGGTGATGTTTGAGGTCGTCTCTTTTTTTTTTTTTTCTTTTTTTTTAAAATTTACCTAAAGTGAACATGTGTGGAAAGTTTTTCAAAGCAATGTTTTCAATGAAGACTTTGAGTAAACCTGCTAAGCAAGTAAAACCTTGGCATGTATGTAAAAATCTGACAGAATATTTAAAAAGGCAGTCTTGCATATCTGGATATAATATAACATAGACAAAAGCGCATATCAAAGAATGCAGTGGGGCAAGGATTTCATAGTGCTATTCTTGCTGTGCAGTGGGCAGGGACTTTTCATTTCACACATCATCATTCACAGTTTGCTGCAGTGACTCAACACAGTCAGAACATGTCAACAACACACAAAGTAAAATATTTCAGTGTGGTTTTCCTTTGGAAAATTAAGGACATGGGATTTTGATTTCAATTACGTTATGTTACAGTGGGAAGAAGTAGGAAAGAGAGAACTGTGTTTTCTGGTTTGGCAATGACCAACCATATGAGAAGCGTGTTCTAAAACCTACTGTCAGCCAGCACAGAAAGAAGTATTTAAGAGTAGAAACCACATACATAATTAGACAGAGATATGAAAGTTTCTGACCAGCCTTACTCCTTTTCTGATATCCACTAATACACTGGGTTAAAAAAAAAATACTGTCCAGTAATAAAAAGCAATTTCTGAACTGACAGCAATAAACAGGTTACATCTTGCAATTTTCACCCAGGAAAATACAAGTGTTGTAGACAATTGTGTGACAAAAAAAAAGCCTCTAGTCAGACAAAATACAGTTTGTGTATTCTAAGCCTGAGTTCTCTCTCTTCTCACCCCCAATCCATCTCAGTCAATACCTGGTATTTCTGAGAGTGAGAGCCATTGCTGTAACACATGGAAGAACAGCACCAAATTTTTTGCAGTATGGATAGCCAGCCCAAGGCAAAAGACATTACACTATGGTGATGAAAACCAGGTGAAAGCACAGGCTTTGAATAAGAAAAGTTCTGGCAGAGCCCAAATGTGAACTGGTCTTTCAATTTTAATATGTTTTTTTAGTGAACCATTCATATTAGTTGTGGCTGTAGCTGACTCCAGTACCTTTGTGGCTCTTTATGCCATCTTAAATCAGATTTTGGAATGTAGATATGAAACAGTGATATCAAAAGCAACTTAACATGCACCATGTTCATAACAACACACATTTGAACCATTGCCAGGTTGGAGATTATAGTAGCCTAAGAATCCCAAAACCCAAATCCAGAGCAAATTCTGGACTTTTTTTTTTTGAAGTTTACATTACATAAATTCTAGAAATGTTAAAAATTATAAAAGAAGCCGCAATGTGCCAACTTCTAGCTTGATTTAAAACTGAAGTCTCTGGAACTGTATTGTAAGAGTAAGGGGAGATTCACGCACCAGAGCACACTTAGTGACAATTTCTACAGAGTAAGTTATGCTGGACATACTTTTCAGATAATTATCAATGACAGTTCAAGGAATATTGTTCTTAATCACAACACAAATCTCCTCAGAATTATTTCCCAAGTCACCTAATATTTCACCAAACTTTTCAATCACTTAATCGACAGTAATTAATACTGTAATGGCTATTAAAAAGAACTTTTAGCATTTTGATGCACAATTACTTTCTAAACTCTTTTAAAATTAAAATTATTTTTTGGAAAGGTATGGTCAATGTTCAGTTCTGAATAGTAGTCATACACTGGATTTTTTTCATACGGCAAGGAGGATTTTCAAACCATTTCAGGTATTATTAATTAATCTTCACCCGTGTGGGTAAACACTAAAAAAGCTTATACACAGTGAGCTTGTTCCAATCTAGACCCACAGTCATAGCAAATTTAAACTCAGGCACTTCTTATTCTCATTGCTATGTTCTAGCCAATAATCTAATTTCCCATCTCTTTAGCATGAAGAATACCAATGAAACTGGTAACTCATTTAGGACTACAATAATTTTTAAATTAATATTTACTGGACATCTCATAGGATTAGTCCAAAACAGGAATCTAAAAAAGTAATCTCTCTTTTACCTTGTTAAAAACCTGAGTCTCTACCCCCTGTCCTACAGTGACTGCTTATCAACAAATATATACTTATTTATCTATCAATATTCTTCAGCTCAGACTGGCCGTTTGAAAATGAAAAGCAATTCTGTGACAGGGTCATTGGGAAGGAACCTCCAGCCAATTTACACTCCAGAGGAGGACTTATACCAGAGAGGTATCAGTTGGTATAACTCAAGAATTAAATGCTACGGTGTCATTGTCTCCTCTCTTGACTTATTCTTTTCCTCTTGATAAAATACAACACAGAGTGCAATGGGACAGAACACAGTCCATTGGTGTGTGGAATAATACTTTCTAATCCCATATAAACACTTTAGTGCTACCACATTGTTCTAGTACTAATTTGGCAGGACTGTTATGGTTAACACCTGGTTTATGGTAGTGATGATAAAAGCTTAAATGCAGTATGATCTACTGATTTCAAGGAAAACTTTCAAAAACTATAGACGAATGACTTGTTTGCTTTGACCTTTACTGAAAAAAGGGGGGTTTTAATATGTAAAATAACTAGCCATGAGCTTCCCAGAATATAAAAACATTTGACAGTGAACATTATATTCCCCTATTTGTTTCTCCAAGCCAAAATTTACTTTAATCTGAAAAACAAACACTTGCAACAGTAGGGTGTGCTTCTTGCTCCTTCCCGAACAAAATCCACACAATTTCACAGAAAGTATAGTACTCTGTAATTCCAATAATTTTAACCTACATATACTTCCACAGAATAATCGCAAATAGACAGAGAATTTGCTTTACAATCTGTATAATTTGAGTTGATTCCCTGTGGACCCCTGCTCGGTGCAGACCTGCAAGGTTTTCTGTGCATTTAAGACCGTAAGCAAGCGAGAGCACACACTGCAGAGCTGGTACCAAGGAATCCTCCTCCTGCTCACCACCGCGGGTTCTCAGCCCCAGACTCCCAGTCCCCAAGCAGGAGGGGTGTTACGCATGTGCATTTTGCTGAAGTCAAGGTATAGCAAGACAAATTAACCCTTCCTTTTTCTCTAGCAAGCTCAGGGTTGATTTTGCACTGCCCCACTTCCATAGGAAGGCAGTGTGGGTATAAGCATCACTGGGTTGATTTGATAGCACTTTCACACTGTCTTCAGAGAACTGAGAGATAATTCAGTTTGAGAGGGGAATTTTTACATCATTTACCAGCTTATCAATTTTAAGCATAGTGTAAGCATGTAAACTGGAACTATTCAATATAATCTTTTATTTTATTTTACTACTTACAAGAAAACAGCATTGAAGTTTGAATTTTTTAAGAAACTATTGCTTGCCACACTACCAGGTGCCAAAGGTTAACAGTACTGTCTGCTCCTTAAAACACCTTGGAGATGTCAGAAAAGCTGAAGCCCTTAGAGGTTTCAGATGCTTCCACTTGAAAGTCTATCCAAATAGTGATTAATTACTGGTTATTTCAACAGCGAAAAAAACCTAACCTGTAACTTAATAAATGTGTTACTGAAAGACATGTTTTAGCAGTGATATTCTGAGCTTGTAATTCACATATACCACACACAATTTATTATTACAATCCCTAGGGGAAATATTTTTCATTAAATTAAAAGATCAACTTTGTCTCAGTAGTAAGTCCACACTGTATTCATGGCATGTCAAATACTTTCATTTCTTTGTATTATTTTCCATTGGATAGAACAATTCAGTGTTCAGCCTGTTTGTGCTGTGTTTCCAGGTTGTAGGAGCTCATTCTCGACTGTTGGGGATTTTTTTTATTTTAAGAAAAATGGAGAGAATTCCCTTCGCAGAGTCACAACCCATTTAAAAGCAGCCCTGCTCTTCTAGGTTGATACAATGCTGCCATCACATGGTCCATGTCCGGTACAGCTCTTGGGAAGAAGGTTTCCAACTCAACACAGCTTGCCACACTCCAACCAAATACAGACCCTTACTATGCACACAGGTACTTAAGAGCTAGGTACTGGTGATGCCTGCCATAAATCTAATGAGACCTAGTGTTTTCTTGTGTCATTCTCTGGGTACATGGGAACAGCAGGCTTCAGAATTTAGAAATTTAGAATGATTTCTGTCTCTTACAACTGCCAAGGGGAAGTTGATACTAGAAACACACATCCCAGCTGCTGAAACCAGAACACAGGCAAAAAAACAAAAACCCAACAAAAAACCAAACATCTTTTTCTGGTTTTGGGGGGGTTTTTTTACACTTATACTCAGTAACTTCATGCTGACAGTGAGGCAGAGTTAACAAAGTCAGAGGGTTATAGACATGATAACAGGCATACCCCTCAATATCAAGCACTTGTAGGTTTATACTTAGCATGAATCTTTTCAAACATATCTTACCTAGTTTAACAGATCACCTAATTTGTCGCAGCATCACTACCCGTGCCTCACTTTAGGTAGCATGTCACATTTTCTTTATTCATCATACAAATAAGGGAGAGATTGAGAGACTGAATTAAACTAATCAAACCTTTGTAAAACAACACTAAGTACTATAAATGTTATTAATCCTAAATTCTCGGAAAGATTCCAGTGTTAGAAAATAAGGGTGTGTCTATTTGAAACAATGATCCCCAAGCCCCTCTAAAACCATTCACAAGACTGCAGGCAACTACATGAGGATGAGAGAAATCATGCAACAGAGCATTTCTCTAGAAGGAAAAATGAAGACTAAAGAAAATCTAGACAATCAGCTCAGGTCCCAGAAATGAGTGTTTGATCAAATGGATCCCATACCTCATCTTTACAAAAAATAATTACAAAGCACATAAAGAGATGGTGAAATATTCCTACTTCACGCTTCATGTTTGATACTTTGCTTGCTAAAAATAAGGTTACCACAAAAGACTTCATGCCCTTGTAAGGCAAGTGTCAAGATACTGAAGCAAGTAAGAAAAGTTGATGTTTGTTAATGGATAGGTAGGTTTGCTATATGCATTCCTAAGTGTACTTTACAGAAAGCTGTATTTTCTCAGTTACTCAGGGAAAATTGTCTGATGTAAGCCCACCCAGAAATGGAAGGGTTAATAAAGCACTTATAGTTTAAAATGAAATACTGTAGCTTCTATGAGCAAAATTTTTAAAACATTCTTATTTCTTGTGTGGTTTTGTGGCAGCTGCAGAAACAACTGTAATATTGCCACAATGTTATGGCAATCCTTCAACGATTCCAGCAAGTTATATGATCTCGTGTTCCAAAATTCACCCACAATTTTATCTTTCCAGGACATATAGCTCTTACTTCAAAATAGACAACAGTTGAAGACTTGGTTGAAGGAGACATTTTTCCCCTGTGACCATTGTTGTGGCAAAGCATAGAAATGCCAAGAGGTTTCAAACTTGTTATTTAGAAATTGAAAGGAATATAATCCACTGGCTACTTGTAATTTTCAAGGCAGCAAATAAGGTGATTTACCTGTACTAAAATCAAATTATTTGTTCTTCAACAACGTGCCAACATTTGCTCGCAGTATCAATAACATTAACTTTCACACACATCACTCTGTCTATGAGTTAATGGAAAATGAGAATTGCCTAGCACACCTATTGGAAACTGCAGCCACAAAAACTGTAACTGAAGGTCAAGTCACGATACTAACAAAAATTTCATTCACTCTTTCTAATCTGTCACAAGAATTTTATCAGCTTCAGAAACATATGGATGGTCCTACTCCACATCCAGCAGTGAACAGATCAAGAAGACATTTTCAGATATTATGAGTTACTTTCTAATTAAGTGAAAGTGCACCTGGGCAATTTCTAAGTTTTTCACAGGTGATTATGAAGATGGAGGAGAAATGACAGTGATTGACTACTGCTTCTACTTTCTTCATAATTTCTACTTTCTCTGTAAATTGCTCTAAGCTTTCACAGACTTAAATTTTTATAATCTGTGCTTACAAGCACTATAATGTAATTTGTAAAGCTTAAGTTACAATAAAGTACTGATACTTTTTTCTGTTGTAAATGTAGCCTATAAAAAAATACCATTACCAAGCAGAACAAATCACCACAGATTTCATTCATATTATACACATAACGGAGTAGCAAGTAGACTTGGCTGAGGTTGTGTAAGAGCTTGCTTCGGGGCTCATGAATAAGAAAGTGGCCTGCTATTCCCAGTTTATTCCCTCAGTTTTTTAAAGTTGGATAACTTATTATGTCTATTCCTACCTCAAACAGAGCAGTGAAAATAACATTTTCTTATGTAAATAGACTAGACAGATTACAGGAATCTTGCTAAATATTGATTTTGTGAAGGCAGAAGTTCAAGATGTAGTTGTTCAAATTGTATTAAGTAGTGACATATAAATTGATTTCAAAAAGTGAAGGTGTAATGGTATGCATTAAAATAATATGCTTCATATTAAACAATCATTAGGAGCATAAGATAACTGTATCGCATTTCCGAGGGCAGGTGAAACATGTCTTTGAGAGGATAAATGGATGATATGCTAAGGCAAATACTGCTTTCCTAAAACATTGCTTAAACAAGTCTTGTCCTCTTATTTCCTTCTTCTAAAACAAACGTTATCTATACCAAACATACCAGCAAATCCAAAGAGCATCCTTTAATGCATATTCTACATAAAGACCTGTAGCCTTGCCTATCCCTGTTGACCCCATTAGGTGGCCCCTAGAATCCAGACACATTCACATTGTCCCATTGCTTGGTGCTACTTCTTTGGGTCTTGTGGACCTATATACACCAAACATCCTATACTAGGGCTCTGGCCCAGAGAAAAGGAATAAATAATCAGTTTCATTCTTCAAGTGACTGTTCTTCTTTTATCAGATAAGCCCAGCCAGCAGGTGCATTGATAAGTGGCCTGGGCCAGGCTTCCTACTGTGAGGAGAGATAATAGATCCATTTTATTGTACTTACCCTGCACAGCCTAGGCTTTAATTGCCCAAAAGAAGCATTGAGGATCTTGTTCTTCCTCTTTTTCCTTCTCTTTCTTTCTCCCTCTCACACACACTTCGATCCTGTCTTGAAACAGTCATGTAAGTTGGCAGCTTCCTATAATACCAGCTATTGTTACAAATACAATGTTTTAATCCACAAGATTTTTGTTCATGTTCACCATTATTTTAGTACATTTTCAGTGATGTAACTTTGCCATGTGGGATACTAAATCTGTTTTTATCCATCTGTAAATGAATACTGGAAAACTGTACTTATGTGAATGCACTTTTTTTGGAAAAAGAGTTGTGAAAAAATCTTTAGTTTTTCTTCATTGTTATGATGGAAAGAAAACTATACAGATAAATGATTCATGAAAATTTGCAAAACTATTTTAACTACCTGTCTTTATTTACAAGTGCTGCAGCTCATGCAGTTTTCAAGGAAGCTGCTCTCCTGGTACCACAGCATTACTGGCAAGAGCTGTTACTTTCTTACATGTATTCTCATCTTTATTCTGTCATTTTTTTGTAGGTTTATCTCAATCTATAATGTTAAAAACTGTTAATCAGTGTTTGGGTGGGGGTTTTTGTGTGTTTGATACATGCTCCCATCAGGTAAATGTACTTTCTGTGATTAAATTAAATGGTTTATAATGACTTTTTATTTTACGTATACAGTCCAGAATATTTTCTAACAGACACTTTCATCAGTCTTTAACTGTCTTCACTGAATGCCTTTACCACTTCTTTTTTTCCTGAAAGGACCATTTTAGAGGGGTCAGGATACTTGTAGTAGTTGAAGATGAAGGAAATGGCAGTATTCAAATTCTCCAGTTCTACTTGGGACTGTAAGCAAAGGTAGCACCATTTTCGCTTTGGTACCCCACGACATCCAGCCTCAAAGAATTGCTTTAAATAAATCTCCAAGAAAAGTCTATCAGTTCTGACCTTCACGAAACCAGATTGTAAGTCTTTGTGCCCTGCCTCTGCTTTAACACAGTGCACTACAACGAGCACAGAGACCACCTCCCTTTGACAATTTTTAAGAAGCCTTCAAAATAATGTGATGGAAACCAACAAAGTCATGAGTTCTGCATTAGAACAGGAAGCTACACATCCCTCTGAAGATCTCTGTATAAAGCCACTGTTGCCTGTATAGAACTACAGCACATCATTTCTGTTCCAGAAAATATTCTGAATGTTAAGCATGTGATAAATGAAAAACTGATAATACGTAATTTAACAGAAGCCTTGTCATTGCTGTAACACTAGAGAGGAACTCAATCCAGGAGACCTTCCTTACGCCCAAGCATTTTCAGGAAAAGAATACTGGGTAAATGCTGTGTTACTTTCTCTCAGAACAACACAGAACAAATTTTTTTGTTCTAGGTCATAGTCTTTAATCTAAGAGAGTCTCATGGGAATGTCATGTGCTTCCAGTCTTCCGGGCATTCAGGGTAAATTCTAGGTATTGTGCTCTTGCCTTGCAGACCCAGTTCTACAGTAACAGATGCTAAGACACTGGTAACATGCTCTAGATGAGTTTGTAAGACATTTGGAAAAGCACTCGTAATTGCAGCAGTTTAAAAGCCTTGACTGTTACTATAAGAAACACCCCAGCTAAATCTGGCAACACTTTTTCAAAATAAATATTTTGAGAAGGCCCTGCAGTGGAGTGCATCATTTTGATTAATTTATACAATGAGGCAGCCTTTTTAATTGATAGTGATTAGAGAACTTTCTAAATCTGTAAAACTTCAGCAGGCTTAAGCTTCCAGTAAATACCAATGTCTATTTTTACACCACAGCTTCCATTTAAAAGAAAAGCAAATACATCTGAGTGCAGCTGCTGATGCTGCAAACACCAAAAAAGGGCTTTTATTCCACCTACAGTAGGAGTGTCTCCCCACATCATTGCTTAAGGACTACATTGCAAGCTTTTTTAGCTGTCCTGCTCCAACCAGAAAGAGAAAACTGAGATTTTTTTTTTATCAGAACTTTATCTAGAGATCAACTATTTATCTCTGGCTAAAATCTTGACACAACTTATCTAAGGATCAATGATCTAACCAGAGGAGAAGTGAGAGAGAGTGAGAAGAAGTAAGTTTTAGTTATCGTTTCATTGTACTGATCATGACCACTGCCTGTTTTGTTCCTAAATTTGATTAAACACCGCTTGTGTAAGATACAGTGACTTTACCTGTTTCCTAGCTCAAGTTCTTGAAATTTGAAAATTAAATACAAAAAAATTATGTGATACCATTATGCTCTCAGCTGGAGCTTGTCTTTGCTAGGCTGTGTATAAATGCACTGGAGTACACAGAAAGAGCCCTAAGCATTGTCAGAATGAATGGAAATGTCAGGGGGGAACTGGGATGACATCAATGTAAAAGGCAGGAGGACTAGAGCTTTTTGGTTAAAGTACTTCCATATTCTGGCCATATCTTTGTCTTTTCATACCTGCTCCACATCTCCTCTTTTTCTGAGAAAATTTAGGTCATCATCAGCCAGAGGAGCAGGGCTCTCTTCAGAGCTGGATCAGGCTGCTCAGAGCTTCCTCCAGCTGTATTAAATGGAACTGAGCTCTCAATCTCCTTGGGCAAATTGTCCCTGTGTGTAACCACTCTTACAATGAAGGTATTTGAGGTTAATTCCAGGTGGAACTTCTCTAGCTGCAGCTTGTGTCTGCTGCTTGTCCCATCACCATAAACTCAGAGAAAAGTCTGGCTCCACCTTCTCTACCAACCACCCAAAAGGTCATGTAGACATCACTAACATCTTCCATTTGCCACCTTTTCTCCAGCCTGAAGAAATTCACTTCTCCCAGCCTCTGCTTGTATGTTGCGTGCTCAGCCCTCTGACCACCGTGGTGGCTCCCTCCTGCAGTTTGTCAAAGTCCCTCCTGCACTGGGGGTGGACCCAAATGTTGATATACTCCAAATGCAGCTTCACAAGTGATAAATTCATGGGAATCGTCACTTTTCTCAGCCTTCCAGTCATGCAGGTCCATGTGGTTCCCCAAATCCTTTTCTAAAGAGCAGATTTCTAGCCAGTTAGCTGCAGCTTGTGCTGTTGCAAGGGACCATTCAGCCCCAGATGCAAACTTTTGCCTTCATGAGGTTTCTAGCAGCTCATTCCTCCAGCTAATAACATAGTATTATTCTAAAATTGTATTTGCTTCCATTCTCTGCTCCAAATTAAAAAAAAAAAGAGAAAAGAAAAAAAAGAACCACAGCAAAATAGCCTTTTCATTCTCTCATTAATCAGACTTGTCTGTGAATTTGAATTGTTTGACATCAGCCACAGTGAATATGAAGATCAGAAGAGACTTCATTCATACCAGCAGCATGTACAGATTTGTATGAAAGATATAGAGCATCAACCCAAAACAATAACCTCCTTAATACAGACTGAATTCTATGATATTTTCATATTCAGACAGAAACTTCTTTACATTAGATAAAATTTTGCTGGAACATGGATTTTGTCCATGCTGGTAGCAGAAGCTGCACAATATTCTACAATATTTTCTAATTTTTCCCTATGTATTTTTTGGCTTGATAACCAGAAAAGTGTTTCTATATACAGATAATAATGTCTCCAGCCACACTGACAGATACTTATGTATTTCATGTAATAAAACTCCATAATAAATTCAGATAACTCTTGTTCCACCTGTGGTCCCTGCATGTTCCTACAGAAATCATAGCAACAAGTAAATAATAAGAGTCTCTCACCACAACGCCACTGTGCACAGTGAGCACTGAGTGGATGCAGCGAGCATTCCCTCTTGCCCGACTGACTCCAGGTTTCACGTCTTGAAGAGTTCATCTTTTTCTGTCACAGATATTCTTAATAGGAAGAACTGACTCCTCAAGAAAATTGAAAGATTAAAAAAAAAGCTTACAAGAGTGTTTAAAATCTAACTCAAACTTCTGAGGCAATTCTTTCTTATAAAGCAGAAACTGAGAAGGCAGCCTTAAAATTAGCAAAAGGATATCCTGGAAACATATTTTCACATGAGAAGTGGAAGCCTGTAAAGCTATATTCAGGGCAGCACCTGCAACAAGCTAAAGGGATAAACTATGTATACTCAAAGCTGCGTTACAGGAGGTTCTGTTCAAAGACAGCAAACAGTGATGAAAAAAAAATAATCAAGTAATGGCAAGAATAAAGTGCTATCAGATAAAGTGCTGCAGAAGCTTATGAAAGGAATTGGTGCGTGTCCCAGCTTAAGTCCACTAAGACTGGAAAAGGATACTTTTCCAAGAACAAAGCTGAAATCTAAAACTACCTTAAAAGCTAGCTTAGGTTGGAGTAAGTTGTCAGGAGCTGCTGGTGAAAGCTGACTGACAAGTACAAGGGGGCAGCGAATGATACAGAGAAAATGCTGCAGGTCGGTCAGCTTCTCCAAAGCCTAGCAAAAGCTTGCAAGGGCAAGGTTAAGTGTTAGGAAAGAGAAAATGTGTGTGTAAGCCTTTATTGCTTTTGCCTTTCCCTTTGCGTGCTATGTACCTTTGGGTGAATGAATAAATAATGCTTCATTTTGAAGAAGCTGGTTTTGACTCATTTAAACTAGCCACTGTCACAAGCCCCCAGACTAAGAGGGTTTACAGGTGATCAGCCCAGCTAACCTGTCCCCTTAACACTGCTTGGAAGGGAGGGCTGTGGCACCCCAATCCAGCCCCAGAGGGATGTGGATATCTGGAGAGCAGATCACACACAGACAGGTCCTCACGCTGGGGCAAAAGGAGTTCAAAGGACCACGCACCCCTTGGCTCCTGTGACTTGCCCTTGGACCCCACTGAGCTGTGGCTTTGCCTTTAGAAATAGAGATACATGCCCTTGCTAAGAAGCTTCTGCTTGTTATCCTCAGACAGGACATTTTCTACAGAGGTTAATGAGCGAGAGTGAACTGTGATGACCAGCCAATATCCTGCCTCGACAGGAAGGCTAAACTAGTCAGTGGCATCAGCATATCATTATTATAGAAAATGTAAAATTCAAGTGGAAAAGTAATTCGAGTTCCAACTGTTGGGTGCATCACTCAGTTTCCATAAAGCCCTGCGTATAATACTGGTTGCTTAGTTAGTGCTACAGAAACAACAGCCATAGGAAGCTGTTTTTGGCAAGTGATCCAGCTGTTGGGTTAAAAATAATCTCAATAAAAGATAAAGAAAAAGTAGCAGGTTCCAAAGGAAGAAATCTGATAAAATTAAAGTGTAATAGACACTTCAAACTGTGTGATCTGACCTAATAAGTTATTAATAGGGAACCATTACTCCTCATACATTTTTTATGAGGAAGGCATTGCCTTTTTGTCAAGATTAGTGGATTATAAAATATTTGTGCTACACAATATAAATGACCCTACCTATTAATAAGTCTCTGGAAAGATATGCTTAAATTGAATTACATTAAGAAGAAAAGTGCCAGCAGAAAATTAGGCATAATTAATGGGAACACATAAATAAACCAGAGGTAGAGGGAAAAGGACGTTCTCTCTATTGATCATTTTGAGGATTAATTGCTGATATGCTCTAATGACATACCAACTATTACTGTTTTTATAAGGACCATTTCACAGAAGATGAAATCCATGTAACTATGAATATGTATTGCAATTTATTGCCAAAAGATAATTACACTGATCACATACCTCTAATTAGACAGTATAGTTTTGAAGGCTAAAAGATACAGCTTAAAATGTAATATACAATAAAGGCTTATTAAACTCTTCCAGTAAAATAGATTTGAATTTTTTTTTTGCTGATATTCAAATACTCAGCCTTCCCCACAGGCTTACAGGACAAGCCACGCTGAAAGTGAGGACATGGGAAACATTGCTATTATTTTCCAGATCCTTTCAGAATAGCAATACCTTGGAGATGCAGGAAATTATTTTTCACGTCTCATTCACATAATGGACAAAGTGAATAGAGTTACACAGTGAATGAGCACTCTGGTCTTCTCTATTCGCCAGCATATATAAGGTTTCCTTGGATATCACAGCACTGCCTCCAGTGTGTGCAGCCACATTCTGGTTTTCACAGACTCAGAGAAAGTTTTGAAGGCTTTCATTATTAATCAGGAACGTAAATATGAAGCTTTATTGCTCAATCTTTTAAACAATATCTTAGAGATTGTAAATAGAAAAATTATTTTGCTCACAAAATCCTCTAAATAAAACAATAATAAAAAATAAACTTAAATAAGGCCCTTTTTTCACAGTGGAAGAAAAGAAAGAGGACCCATTCATTAGAAATAATCCACCTGAAACAAAACATCTTACACTAATCCCCTAAAAACCTTATCTACTCTTTGACACTGTTGTAACAAACACTTCCAAAGTACTGTGCCAACATTGCTCATGTGTTCAGTGGATTTTAATTAGAGCTCTAAAAGCTTGGGAAAACTGGCCGAGTGAGCAAGCTTGCTCTTTTCAAATGGCAGCACAACTGTCCTTTTACCCACCTCCCAATCATAGCATATGTTTAATTAAAACCAGTGCAAATAATGGAGACAGAGGAGAAAAATCTCCTTCCCACAAATTAGTGAGGAAAACATGATTAAGAAGGTGCACAGCAAGCTGAAGAAAGCAACCCATGTTGTTCCTTAATTATACTCTGAACTGGATATCTATGGATAGGTCTTGGAGAACCATTCTTTGTGAATGGTATGAATGGCTTCATGTACCAGCCTCTTTAAATGCTTTAGAGACAGTAGAGATATTTAAGGATGATTAGCAAAAGGAAAACTACAGCAGATAAGGGCACAGACAGAGGCATAGAGTTGTTCTGCTGTTGGGGTAGTATTTGTCAGATAGTATTTATTTTTCCAATTCACAATGAGAGAATGCCTATCCATTTGTTACCTTTACTAAAGCAAACCGATTCCACAGTCACCTCACCAAGTGGGTCAGTGGGCAGCTTCTGCTCCTTCTACAGCATAGGTCTCCCAGCCTAGCAAATGCTCTGCTCTTGGATCCACGCAAGGTGTGAGAACAAAGCCCACAACAATTAGAGGAGGAGAGAAAAGGTCCAGCCATAAGAAAATGCTGCAAGAGCCAAGGGAGGAAAACCTTGGGCCAGTTGCATTGTGATCACTCCAGCCAGGAAATTCAAGCTCGTTAGGAAGAGACATATGATGAAGAAGTTTAACTGGAGGACAGTGCAGAAAACACACCAGTGAGTAAAAAGAATATGAGAGTGTGAAGATTAAAAGCAAAGGAATAAAAGGAGGGGGAGGAGGTAAGAAGGAAAAATGAAACACAAACGCAAGAAGAGAAGGATGACAGTCATGAGAGTAACTATAAATCAGTCACATCGTATAGGTTACTCTGATGTTTAGTTATTGAAGCAAGTTTGAAGATTAAAAATATCAGTAAAAAAATAGGGCTTATTCATGCAGTATTTCATCAGGACTTGAACCTGCACAAGAAAGTTAACAACGCTGCGCCTAAAAATGTTGCTAGAAGGTAAAAATGCTGAGCCTAAAACTGTTGTATTGTTTTTGAAAGTAAAAATAGGGAAAACTTAATGTTTCGGTGATATTAACATCATTTATTTTTGATACAATGATTCATATAATTACAAAAATAAGCATTATAGAGAAAAAATAGATATCAAAATAAATGCAAAGAGACCTAGACAGTATGTGAAATACTTCTAAAGGATCTTTAATTAGTATTACCAGATGGTTCCTCCTACTAAATCAGACTACAAACAATACATACCTAAGAGCTGGGGTCAGGAGGGATACTACTGAGCACTTCTGAATGATCAAAAACTTCAACAAATGCTGAACACCAGTGTTAAACGTTAGATAACTTTCTGATGAACTACAGTGCAAATAAAGAGAAAATTCAAGAGTGATCATAATTTATTTCTATACATTCTGAAATGTGAGGATGAGGTCTCACTGAGGCACAGAGTGAAATAGTAAGGATAGTGGCTCAGGAGTTCTTGCAATGTTATTTTTAAGCTGATTGGAAGGTACACCTGAACTTGTCTGTTTGGGTAGTTGTGGTTCTTTGATCTTTTAGCTATATTTAGCAGATTGAAAAGAGAGCAAAATAGAATTTGAGAGATTATGTTGATGCACAGTAGCAATTACTAAAAAGCACAGCTCTTCTGAAGAAAAAAAAAAAGTCTGGAATCTCCTCTACTGACCCTAGGGTGTAGCATATTATAATGCAGATTTTCTGCAGAATCTCAAGATTTATCTCTTCTACAGGCTCCACTGTAATTAAAAAAAACCCCACCAAAAAAAAACTAAAATCAACAGCAAAACCAAAAGAAAAACCAACAAACAAAAAAACCCCAAAGGCACATGATTTAAATCTGCCACTTGCGGTCCGCATACCTAAAAGAGAATAAGTAACAACTCACACAGTAGACAAACGTTTCCTCATCAAGTCATTGGTTATGTTAGCAGGTGAAAGATTCTTTTGAAGGGTCTGGAGAGTTCAAAGCCATGTTTTCAAGAGCTGTATTTGGTGAGCTGCAGAAGCTTTACATGTTATCACTGGATAAGAAGAAATCATAAACTATTTGCTAACCAACCACTGAAAATTAGTTGTAGTTTTTGCAATTCTTTTTCAGGTTTCTCATGGGAACAGGACAGCTGCAGGGAGGTGATAGGTACCACACACACCTCTGGAGGCAGCTATCAAGGCAGATTCAGAAAACCTGTTTACATCTGTAAGAGACATCACTCTTAAGTTAGTGGCAACTGCACTTTCACCCACAGCGTTGAACTCATAATCATCTATAAATGTCATTCAGTGTGTCCAAAACTTATTATTTCTCTTTGCAGTTTGTGAGAAGATAGAAAACTTGTGTCCCATATAAGACACGTGAAGTCCATCTAAAAAAACCACAACACTTATAGGTAAGACTTTACTCTCTGCCTTACCCTGTTAGCTTTCAATACTCACAACATAACACTATGTAAAAGGAATTTTTTTTCCCTAATACTGTGTCCAAGTTATTTCTATGTCTTTTGCCCTCTAGTGGCTAGGATAAGATAAAACCAGACTGCTTATACCTGAAGCATTGCTGCCCCTAGAATACCTACTTTAAGAAACTGTGTTGCTGAATTGTGATTTGCATGTGAATGTGGCTATGATTGGTAGGGGAAGCTACTAACCGGGGAAAAAAAGCACAGAAGTAGTAATCAGTAAGTAATCACTGCCTGCATTTAGCTTTACTTAGTATGAAAGTTGTGATATTCAAAATTAGCAAAATTCAGATTTTATTTTTGTACATTGCACAATCAAGAGTAGTTTGTCTCCCACAGGTTAACCCTTTAGTCAGGCTCCTGTGGATCAGCACCCTGGGTTTAGGTGTGGTAGAAGAGTTTGCAGAAGTTTGAGTAGTTTCAAGTTTAAAACTTGAGTTGTCCCTGCCTTTATGATGGAACGACCGCTGACTATTTTTCAGATATATTTTGGTTTAAAACTGTCTTTTTCAAACACAAAGAAGAAGTTATGTTTTAAAAATTCATATGAGAACTTGCAATAGCAGAGAAAACACATCTTATAAGAAGTATAAAATACCCAGTCTGCCAATACTCAACAGACTGTTTTGGTCCTCTTAATTTGTGAAAGGCACCATTCCTTACAACTCTCGCTCTGAACGGCTAAGTTTTGGGATGTAGCTATCCACTCTCTAAATAATGTTCTTTTCTATCCCTACTCATTCAGAAATAATTACCAATGGAATAATTACCAGTGTTAAGAGATTGGGTTGTTTATCATAGAGACTTTTTAAACCCACCTCATTATCCTCTTACGTTGTTCTACAACTCCCAAGTCCTGAATTGCATTAGTACTCACTGATCATAAATCCTAGTGTCTGTCACAAGCAGCTCTGTTGAAGAAGAGGAGATGCAAAAAGATTAAGAAAGACAAAAGGGAACTACAGATGGAAAACTTAATGTTGTTGAAAATGATCAGCAAATTATTACCTGATTTATATCTGGTTTCACCAACCACATGCCTAGCAGGAAAGTGGAATATCATTAAACCAGTCATTTCCAATACCACTAACGATCAATGGTACTGACAATTTCAAACACAAGAAGTGCCCACTGGATATTAATGTTAGCTAATTCCCAAACCACAAGTTCTTTGCATGGGTTAAGCCTGAGCTACAAAATCTGTATAGATATCTTGGTTTTGCTATGCTGACTTTTCACAAGTGTCAACTTGCATACTTGCAAAAGTGCATCGCTTCTGTAACATGGTTTGGGATTTTTCTTTAAACTTTAAAATTACCTGCCAGTCATTCTACGATTTTTATACATCCGACTCCCACCAAGGGCTCTTGTCCTCATAATGCCACCAGCTTCCAGCCTCCATAACCTCAGATTCAGCAGTGCCCAGAGCAAACTAAGCCCCAGAGTTGCAAGTGCTGCCATCCAGAAGAAATGGCATAAGGAAGGGGGATCGCCCTAGAATATGTTGTTCTCCCAAACCACATGATGCATTCAGAGAATTAAATTTTCAACAAGTCATTTACTGATAGCTGCTCTGCAAGTGCTACTCCACCAGCTTAAGTTTCTTGTGGTTCCACAGGCATTTGTAGGACAGGGCTTTGTTATGGAAAGGTGCTATGTGTCTGTTTGTCTTTCTCTGCCAATGTTTGTTCTCACTGAACAAGGTCAGAGTTAACAAAAAAATTACAAAAAAAAAATCAGTTTAATAACTGTGCCCTTTAGTTTTTGTAACAATTATGAAATAGCAACCACCCTCATCAAGGGGGGTAAGTGATTAACTGAAGTGCATTCACTATTAATGGGCAGCAAGTGTAAATGAAACTGCAGAAGCTCAGTGCTGCAGGATTTTAGAGCACATTTGTCACTGACCAGGTTTTCTGAGATCGTTATCATTTCTGTGAAGTGAATACTCTTTGGTGGAACATTTCTTGCAATGGAATATATTTACCATGCAAGTATAAGAAGGTGGTGTAAGTTCCACCAGGAGCTAATATCATTATCATTATCCTTTCCGGAGATATCAAGTTTTCCTTTTCCCTTCCCTTTTTTTTTTTTTTTCCCTCTGTTCTTCTCATGGAGGGCAGGAGGAGTTGTAAATAGTCACTAAGAGAACAGAGATCCCAGCTAACTGCAAGCTTTAGATAGCTGCAATTTTAGCTCAAACTGTGCACTCACTCAGATATAGCTAAAATACTTCTCATCTTTTCTCAGCTTTATTCCAGCTCAAATCAGGTATTTTCATCTGGGCCCTTCTTTCAACTGTAACTGCTTATTTAATATCTACAAATACATATATATGCATTCACACTTTTTTTTAAAAAAAAAAAAATCTTCCCTATCTTTCAGGCTTTCTGTCTCAAAGTGGGCTAAATTACTACTTTGTGAAACTTGATACTGAGTCTCAGATTTCTAATACTATGAATCAAGGCAATGATCTTTTGGCAAAAGCAGGCAAAAGCAATGCAGAGCCAGCAGTACAGGCTCCATGACAGGAAGCCATTTACCTAGGTCTTGGGGAGTTTTTATTTGCCTTATTAAACATATTGAAGATCATCTTCTCACTCTGAATTCTATTATTATCTTTTACTCCTTCCATGTGTCTTTCCAACTTTGTTCTGTAGCTTAACACAGGAGCTGGGGTCTGGTATAGAAAATCCTTGATGGTACATTCAAGGTTCTTCAGGGAGTTTAAGTAGCTTCTTTTGCAGAAGCCTGCTCCAAACATCCATGTCAACATATTTTTGGTTGGGTTTGGGTTTTTTTCCTGACCCTTTCATTGGTTTAGGAACCTCAGTAATCTGAGGAATCAGACATGACAGCAGGAGTTAAGAGAAATTTATGGAAACTACCAAGCAGAGTGGGATTGACATGTAAAAGGAGACATTAGGGGAGGGACAAAAAAGAAAACATAAGAAGACTTAATTTGGAATATAGGATGTAATTAAAAGCAAGCAGATTAAATCATTTTATGCTACCAGCTGAGTATAGGAATTTTCTAAGTATCAGTAATTTAAGTTACATAGCACTGAGATCTATGGAATAATCTTGTGAGGTTCATGAAATGAAACACATCAGGTATGGTTTGGCAGAGTGCTACAAAGAATTGCCTTGTTGAATCATCCTGAAATGGGACAGAAATTTGCACTGCTGGTTTCCATGATCCCTAAGTGGAATGGAGGTAGAATTCTGCTCTGTGGAGAGGGGTAACTGAAAACATGGTCTTTATTTCCTTCATACTTGGTCTTTATTTCTTTCATACTAAAAGTGCTTCATGTAGCACAAACTGCCACAGCACCATTCCAGCCATTGAGATACGCACTAGACAGAGGTTTCGTTGACTTCACTATTCTCACTGTCTCATCCTGTGACTGAACTGATGACCCATTTGTGATGAATATTAGTCACATTACTTAAGATATCTTTATGATGTGCTCAGATGACAATATAAGAAACAGAAGAGTGGGGAAGAATAGAATGACTCTGCCCTGGAAAGAGACTGCGGGTAGCTTACAAGTTACAGGGCACTACTACCTGGAAGAAGTACACTAAAAAGACGTGCACAGATTTAGTGTCACTGAATTCCTCGATCCCGTTCCTATTACCTCCAATGGTCCTTCTTTATGGCTGAAAACTATGCCAAGTGACAATTACATCCTGAATTGCTGCCTTCTGAAGTGAAAACTGAACAGGCTTTATGCCATCTATAAAACACCCTAAGCAGTCCACTTTGTGAAATGTCCCTTGCTTATGCAAGGTCAAGTGCAAAGTTGCTGTTTGATCACACTGGTCCTGCTGTGCAAGGTATCTGCCAACGAATGGAGAGGAGACAGTATTGCAATTTTACCAATTTTAAGCATTAATAGAGAGTCCACTTGATTAGATGTGAGACTCCTTCATTATACATGACCATTACAGTTTATAGAGGGTTTTTTCAGTTCCATCCTTCAACTTGATTTCTCTGATGGTACAATACAAATGAGTTACTCTGACTACTCCATGACAGTTACCTTCTTCCCCAGTCATCTCCCTGGCCTGACCTTGACCTATATATAGACTTTAGCATTTAGTGATAATGTGGTTTGTGGTAGCAGTAACCGCAAAACAGGATCTTCCCAGTGGCTTCAAGCCAGAGTGTTACTCAGTAGTTAATGGTTGGAATGGAATGATAACAGATATGGGTGAAAAAAATCTGAGATTTTGCATTTCTGTTAGTTCAAAATAAGAAGAAAAATCTACACTAGAAGTATCTTTGATCTTGCCAAGTGTCTTTGATTCTTCAAAGCATTCCTTTGAGAAATTACAGTCAAGTGTATTCAAATGTTTTGCCCATGGATCTAATATCCATTATTGTCTCAGTTGTGTAAATATGGAAAACTTTCTGCCTAGAAAAAACTTGATCACATGTTCCTATTTTTCTTTTTCCCAACAACATTTTATGACAAGAAACCCTTTATGCAAAGTTATGCAAAGCAAGGATTCAAATTTTGCCTTAGGAACAATAATATACTGCAGTAAATTGAGCCATAAAAGCAAAAATCAAGGACAAACTTTGACCTGTCTGTACAACAGCCTATCTTCTATCAAGCCAATAGCAAAACATGTACTCTGTTATCATCAAAATATACTCTTCACTCCACATAATAACTTGCATCATTTCCCAGGTAGGGAATGTCATAAGGTTCTGCTACACTTGATCATTTTGACCATGCTAGCATTGATTATTGATATGGTCAATAATCAGGCACAACCTGACACTTTTGGTAAGCTTTTGGTGCATGAATGTGACAATCTTATTTCCACAGTGAAATTTATGACCTGTTCATAACTGTCTAATAAATATATTCTCATCACTACATAGCTAGGATACAGATGGTTCCAGTCCTAGTCCTCAGTCAATCAAATGAAGCCCATCACTGTTTTAATACACTGAAATCATCAGTGACAAAATATTAGGCTGATGCTTATCATGATTGTCTCCATTCTCAGGGCCCTGCAAATTCTACTGTTCCTAAACTACTTCAGAAGAAAAAACAAAATGCTGAATCCAGCATGTGATGGCACCTTCCTTTCACAGAACATCTGCCCAGTCTGAAGCTTCCCACTTTATGACTGGTGTACTAGCTCAAAACAAGATTAATCCCCCTTGGTGATATATAACTACACTAATTTTTAACTGTAAAATATTTTGAATTTTTCTAAGTATTGAAAAATTAAATTCCCCGGAAAAAAGACTTTGATTAAATATTTTTGAAGGATTTTCATATGCTATAAAAGTTGTTCTTAGGCATTTTCTTTACCCATTATGCAAATATGTCAACTCATTAATAATTCAAAATAGGCAATACATTAATAATTAGGATCCCCCATTACAAATCTGACCTTTAATTGAATTCTATAGAAAGAGACTGTGAGAAATGAGCCTCTTGATTTATGCTAAGAATAAAGGTTAAAAAGCGTTTTCCTAGTAGATCTAATTTTTATCATTATTGCCTAAGCAGAAACATTGCAATAAGAAACTTTTTTCCCAGTTCAAACTGGTTATTTGGAAAGACAACTTCTAGAAAAAATATTAAAAGGTGTTCATTTATGCATATTTTATTACAGTGTGTCACTGAACAAGTGATATAGCAATCACAGATAATCCAGAGGTTTGAAAAAAGTCAACCATTTTCCTTCATTTCTCTTTGCCAAATGACCCATGGGCTTCATGATTACACAATTCTTCACACTTAACTAATTCTTCTTCATAATTCTTCTTGTTAACTTAGTCATAATGTTTAAAGGTAAAAACATTAACTGACTATATAAAAGAATGATTACTTCCAGTTGTAGAAAAGCTGACAATTAAACAGATACAGACTGTTGCAATGCTGCAAGGACGTTGTTGCTGTGATTATTTGGCTTCCTGTTCTTAGTCCTTCCTAGAAAAGTTGTGTCTGCAATGCTATTACAACTTCCGACAGATTAATTTCTTGTAAATCTCAAGTAAAAACATAATCTAGATCAATTAGAATACCCTTAAGGAAATGGAAGAGGAATGAGGAAAATGCCTAGGAACACAACAGAAAATGAGGGGGTTTTTCCCCAAAAGGATTAGAAGAACATTTTATCTATTTAAATGAGAGGTAATAAGCTTGGAAAAAATCCGTTACATGTCCTTGTTGCAGATACAGTACATTGAGCCTAAATGCATATAGAGGCCTGTTGCCTGAAAGCCATTGTATTGTAAGAAATGTTCAGACTTTTTAGTTCATTTTATAAAGATCTGAAGTCCAACAAACCCTTGAATATCCCAGCAGAAAAGGTTACTCGATGGCTGGTAAATCAGTCACTATTGGTGCTGTAGTGCATCGCAGAATCAATTATTGCTATACAAGCTACCACATTGGTACAATATCCTTTAAAAAGTGCCAACTTTGAGAAACTGTAAATATATCCACTGAATGGACACCATCCATTCAAACAATTAAAGTAGTTTTGTCACAGACATACGCTTTGAATACAATTAAAAGATCATAACCCCTCTGTTCCTAAAGGGGATAATAATAACCCAACGCCACGTTAACTCCCACTGAGGATACACACATCCAGAACTGGAAACCTCACGATCAGCTTTTGGCTAACTGTAAACCCTTGTCAATACTCATTCTAGTAATATTAATTATTCCAAGTCATCAATCTGGATACACAGCAAACTACCCCAGCCACCACCATGCTGAACAGCAGCTTCACAGGCCTTTTGTCCATCCCCCATATAAAGGGTGAAGGAGTCGCACACCTGCATTTTCACAGTACAAATTCCAAATCAACCTGAGTAACAGTCATCAATTTAACCCAGAAATACTTTCATGCCACATCAACATTAACACCATTATAATTTACCAGATTCCAGAAAACGTATAGAAAGTAAGCAGTTTTGTGTCTGAGCTCACCTACAGCAAAACGCTGTTGCAAGGGCTAATACTCTGCTTGCCTGAAGGGCTGCTAAGTTCATTCTTGCAGTAAAATATATGTTATATGGACTTAAACTGCCCCTTGCCTGAAAGGCACTACAGCCAGGAGAGTTTCAATTATGGTGAAACTGAACTACAACTAATGTTATGAAAGGGACCAGCAGCTCCCTCATTAATGGGCACAGCATGAAACTTCCTACAGAGGATTTAGCAACATCACACCCCCAGCTGTACCAGAAGAGCTGGGAAGTTGGATGTGTAATGGCCAAGTTGCTCAGAGGTCTTAGCACACACTGCACCTTAACCTGGTTTGGGTACATTGGTCTTTGTATGGTTGTGGAATGAGGAGGGCTCTTTGCTTCCTAAAGCCAAGTGCACTCCTACCACCTTCTTAACAATGGAAAAGTTTGTTGTGGTTTTTTTAATTTCCATAAGTGGAAAAAATGACAACGCAGCAGAATTACAGTGTTTTCTCCCTTCACCTTCCTCATTTTACCTGCTTAGGCTTAGGATGAAGTTTGTAGGTGGAGCTCAACCATAACTCAGCCTGGAGCACTTCCAGTTTCCAGTGGAACACCAGCTGAGACCCCTGAGTGCCAGCACTCTCACCACACTCTTCCCTCCTGCAGCCAAGCTCTACCACAACCAGCTCAGGAATTAACCAGGAAGAGCACCTCAGCACAAATTAAAATGTTGCCTTAGTACTATCTGTTATTATTCACCAACATTAAAAAAAATGCTTGTCATATACATATTCAAATAAATTGCAAAAATACTCTGTTCTAGCCTGGAAACTGAACTGTGTGTGTCCACAAGTATGTTGCCACCTACTAGAAATATTGCTAAAACCTTATGTCTGCTACCATGGGCACATACAGTTATGTACACATAATATTTTAGAGTGTAAACCCCCAAAATTGTAGCACAACTTGGAACATACCTCTACATTCCAAGACATCAGACCAAGATTTTTTTTCTAGTGTAACAAAACTTATTCTTACTTTTTCACATCTCTGCCACCACTTAAGTTACACCAAAACTACAATGAAGACTGCTCTCTACAAGTGCAACAAGTTCTTCATGACGTCAGGAGAAAGATAGCATTAGAGGAATTGATTTCTTTTATAGATTGGAAGAGTGTTTTCAATATATTTTGATTTTTCTCAAATGATTCCCCCTTTCTATTTGATTGTACCTGTACTAGATACAAGTGGCAGACACCATTTAAAAGGAAAAGGGGGGAGCAGGGGGAGCTGTAATTGTCATTATTCTGCTCTGTTTCCATCTCTTCCACCTATGAAAGAAAAAACCCTTTATTTCATTATGAAAAAGGTTGGGTTGCAGAAGTGCAATTGATTTTGTTAAGAAGCAAAGACTCATTATTGTTCCAAAGACTGGAATTGTGCTCATTCTCTTGGACTCCCTACATAACAAAGAAATAAAATTTAACCCAGCAATTCCTCCACCAGTAAAATTACTTGTAGCTAAAGGAGATTCATCCTTTAGAAAGATTCAAACTGAGTTAAAGTCCTTAGCCAATGAAGAATTTTCTACGACTCTTGGAAAATTTGACCCATTAGTCAATTACTGCCATGGTTTAAAATGTCCATTTTATTATCATATGGAGAAATAATTACCCAGGTATTTCTTCACAGAGCTAGTTATAATTACCTTATTAAGTATGTGTTCATGTTTTTCAAATGAGAACCAGGAAATTAAGTATATCATCAAAATTACAGAAGCAACATGGAAAAATTAAGTGATAAAACCCCCCTAAAACTAAGCATATTGTTTCTCTATACTGGAAAACAAAACAGGATTTTAGTAGGATTAGCTACCCAGCTATTCACACATTACTGCCACGGTTACGGAAAAGTGATTTTTTTGCAAATACTTGCACTTAAAAGGGCAGGAAATATTTAAATATTTTGTATTAAAGTGAAGACAGATTGCTTTGTAAAATTGTCCTCCGAGATATTTGGACAAGTAAGACAATAATCCAGGAGGAAGCAGTCTTTGACCTGCTATGCCACCTGGACATCCACAAGTCTATGGGGCCAGATGGGATCCACCCAAGAGTGCTGAAGGAGCTGGCAGAGGAGCTTACCAAGTCACTCTCTATCATTTATCAGCAGTCCTGGAGAACAGGGGAGGTCCCAGATGACTGGAGGTTGGCAAATGTGACGCCTATCTTCAAGAAGGGCTGGAAGGAGGATCCGGGGAACTACAGACCAGTCAGCCTGACCTCAATACCGGGGAAGATTATGGAGACGTTCATCTTGAGTGTGCTCACCAGGCACATGGAGGACAATCAGGGGATCAGGCCCAGTCAGCATGGGTTCACGAAAGGCAGGTCTTGCCTAACCAACCTGATTTCCTTCTACGACCAGGTGACCCGTCTGGTAGATGAGGGAAAGGCTGTGGATGTTGTCTATCTGGACTTCAGCAAAGCCTTCGACACAGATAGCATTCTCCCGGAGAATCTGTCAGTTCATGGCCTAGATGAATGTACTCTTCACTGGGTTAAAAACTGGCTGGATGGCCGAGACCAGACAGTCGTGGTGAATGGAGCTAAATCCAGTTGGCGGCCGGTCACAAGCGGTGTCCCCCAGGGCTCAGTTTTAGGGCCAGTCTTGTTTAATATCTTTATCAAAGACCTGGATGAGGGGATTGAGTGTGCCCTCAGTAAATTTGCAGACGACACCAAACTGGGTGGGAGTGTTGATCTACTCAAGGGGAGGAAGGCTCTGCAGAGAGACCTGGACAGGCTGTATCGATGGGCCGAGGCCAACTGTATGAGGTTCAACAAGGCCAAGTGCCGGGTCCTGCGCTTTGGTCACAACAACCCCATGCAGCGCTACAGGCTTGGGGAAGAGTGGCTGGAAAGCTGCCTGGCGGAAAAAGACCTGGGGGTACTGGTTGACAGCCGGCTGAATATGAGCCAGCAGTGTGCCCAGGTGGCCAAGAAGGCCAATGGCATCCTGGCCTGTATCAGGAATAGTGTGGCCAGCAGGAGTAGGGAAGTGATCGTGCCCCTGTACTCGGTGCTGATGAGGCCACACCTCGAATACTGTGTTCAGTTTTGGGCCCCTCACTACAAGAAAGACGTTGCGTTGCTGGAACATGTCCAGAGGAGAGCAACCAAGCTGGTGAGGGGTCTGGAGCACAAGTCTTACAAGGAACGGCTGAGGGAACTGGGGTTGTTTAGTCTGGAGAAGAGGAGGCTGAGGGGAGACCTGATCGCCCTCTACAACTACCTGACAGGAGGCTGTAGCGAGGTGGGGGTTGGTCTCTTCTCCCTGGTAACAGATGATAGGACGAGGGGGAATGGTTTGAAGCTGCGCCAGGGCAGGTTTAGGCTAGACATTAGGAAAAACTTCTTCACCGAAAGGGTTGTCAGGCTCTGGAATGGGCTGCCCAGGGAGGTGGTAGAGTCCTCATCTCTGGAGGTATTTAAAAGAAGGATAGATGAGGTGCTTAGGGACATGGTTTAGTGGTGGGATGGCAGTGCTAGGTTAACGGTTGGACTCGATGATCTTAAAGGTCTTTTCCAACCGAGGTGATTCTATGATTCTATGATTCTATGAATAAGTCTTTGTTCCACAAAACAGAAGACACTTAAAAATGTTTGTGTCTGTGAGTAGAGTACTTCACTGTGAGTAGAGTACTTCACGGTTGTTCTTAAGTGAAGTCAATGGTATTAATCTTTTGAGCATTTTTGCTACATAGCTTAACATTCCCAGCCTTTCTCCACTATTTGAACATAATGTATTTGAAATTTTAGGTCAGCGAGCAAGCACAGGACTGTGTCTGTGACCCTCAGAGAACGGAAAGATGGGAGGAGGGCGGGAAGGAGAGGTGGATGGACAGAAGGGAGATAAAAAATTATCCAGTTACTAATAACTCTCGTGTTGGGGAGCTGAAATGGGTGGAACAGACCCTGCCCTTGGATGGCAGCTAAGTGTGAGCAGGCACCTCCTTAGCTGAGACGGTGAGGTGTTCCCAGCCGGCGCTGCATGCTGCTGCAGCCTCTTGGGCACTCTCCCGTCATTTTGCTCCAAGTCCAACCGAACCAGCCAGTGTGGGAGTTGTAACCACGGCCAGCTGGGAGCTGCTGGATCCACTTGTTGGGCAGGTGACATTGCAGCTTACGCATTGAAAGAGGGGGTGGGTGACCAAATCAAGCAGTGTAAAGGGTCAATGTTTATGAGTTGAAATGAGAAGCATAATCAGAAAATAAAAGCAGTATTTGAAATTTAAAAAGAATTACACTCAGTGTTTCATTTAAAGGCTTTTACAGTCAGAATACTCTGCTGCTTTGCCAAGAACATTTACCTTGACTGTAAATATGCTGTCATAGCGCAACAACATAAAACTAAGGAAAAAAGTCATACAGCAACACTAGAATTTTTTGGGATGTGTTATTCAGTGCTACTGTGTTGCTTTTTTTCCAGTAAACTGGCTGTTCAGAGCTATTGCATTGCAGACCTGGCATTTTGTAAAACTGCTTCATGATTCTGTTAAATAGGAACAAGTAGAAGCCCAGAAATAAACTGGCCAATTTAGAAAGGGTGGCTGAGATGACAAAAACAGGGCAAAAATTAAAATGAAAACTAACTAAAGCAATTTTCAGTACTTCACCAATACAGAGAGACATAAAGGAAACTTCCGTTACTGTGACTCAAATAAATTATAGAAATTACTTCATTTTAAGCCAGCAAGTGTCATTGACCACAAAACCAGTTATTAACGAAATTTATTCTAGATGTAGAGCAGTCTGCTTTGAGAACCAAACCCAGAAAATTAGCAGTGATGGAGCTGAAAGGGGTCTTTCAGAAAGCTTTTTAAAATGCTCCTGACTTCCTGCATCCATGACACTGCAGTTCCAGGCACAGGAAAACGCAGCTCTGACAGTCCCTAGTGGCAGCCATGACACGACCAGGGTCAGATCCAGAGCCACTTACCCCTCACACCAAAAGATCCCGGCAGATACCTCCAATTTCTCTGATACCTGTAGAAAAGGAACCAGTTGTCACTGAAGGGGCAATGTGACTTGATGATTTTCTCCTACACCTTGTGAGATATGTGCCACCAATACTAAAATAACAGAGTAGGATGCAGGCAAGAGACATATTTCATCTCCAATGTAATATTATGGGCAGATAACTGAATTTTTATGTTATTCCAACTATGTCAAATATTCTTCTACAAGAATAGTTTGAGCCTACGGTTAGTGAAAAACAAAACCAAAACCCTTGATTCTTCACTAAAATCCCCAAATAGGATATTCTCACCACTTTGTGTGAGGTTTCTTTCCCATCAGATTTTAAGCTCGTTTTGAAACATCTGAAATGTACCTGAAAGCCCTTGGTACCAGAAACAATTTTGTTCTGGTAACAAACTTTGTTCTAAAATGTAAAGAGCAGGCAGAAGTAAACCTCCTCCAGTTAGGGAGCATTAAAAGCATTACAGAAATATCAAAGAGCCTTTCAGGTATGGGAAAAAGCAGAGATACTAGGGACCACACTAGGACCATGGCTGCTGAGTGATTAATTACTCATAAAGGCGGAAAAGACAGGAGTGGGTGAAGACTACAACTGAGACAGAAGAAGCTAAAATACTCAAAGCTGGTAGGGGACTTGATAACCTGATAACACAATTTGCATGAAGTTATACTTATGCCTCACTGTGCTCAGTGCTCAATTCCAGCACTGCTGGGTTTATTTCATTGTTGTATATTTTATTCCCCAGTCTAATTATAACAAATAAGGTAGTGATTAATGCTGCAAAGCAAAGACTGATGTTCCATGCTGACACAACATCAGCATGTGAATCTCTAAATCTGTCAATGAGGGACATGGTAAGGTATAAGTGAATGAATAGACTGAAATAATAAGACTATACTAAAACTAAAAAATGGGATTCATCACCAAAACCGGTGATACTACACAGATTTATCACACTGTACTTTTGAACAACTAACTTGTAAGACCTTCTCATGGCTCATATCTATTCCATAGGAGGTTCATCAAAAATGTTGGGGAGATTTTCATATATACTGCAGCATCTCTATTTCTTTGCATGCATTTCATATGACATTGGTAAGTAACAGTTCAGGAACTAGTACTATAGTTGGGGTAAGACGACTCATTTTGATAGAGCTTACTTAAGGCCAGACTTTGTACACCATCTCTTAGTAGCCCTGAAAGATGAGTGTCCCATCACCAAAATAGTATTTTCTTTTACTAAAACCTTCATGAATCTTCAATTTAGTTTTATCTCTTATGCCCAAATTTACAGAGACTTCTTCCCATTCTTTCCCATTCCTTCCAGGGACATTTTCTGCATGATAATGAGCATCTCTATTCCTTTTTATTCTTAGGTCACTACAGTGATCCTTGAATAAAAGCTGCTTTCAGGTTGTGCAATTCCAGAAGTTTTATAATTTCTCAACACTGGTGGCTACTTTTTCCTCAAATTCCTGAATCACAGTTGATGGATTTGTCTCGTTTCCTTCATTTATAGCCTCTAAACTCTTCAATCTCTTCAGAACATGTCTCAACCTAAAATAAAGGTCAATATTGTCTAAATATCTGTTGCAGACAGCTATGAGCTATGAAGATGTCTGTTAGGAAAATTAATGAAGCTAAACATAATGATCTGAAAATCATATCCTAGCAAACCCTTGTAAAATCTTGGATTTTTATTGGAATCTCAACAAAATTCAGCAGTTCACTGAAATCTTAGAAAGAGCCACTACAGCTAGATAATTATATGGTTCTTCACTACCATAAAAAAATCACTGTACTATGCCAACAGAAAAATATTTAAATCCTTCTTTCAACTCTAAGTGACACTAGATCAGGCACAAGCTGGAAAAAATCATACAGCTCACAAGGTTTCACACCTTTGCATCCCTCCCCATGAGATGGACGCAACAGAGGGTTCTCATTACAGCACTACTTAAAGCAGAAGCTACCAACCTTCCCTTTCTCCAACTGTTAATCTAAGCTGACCCACAAAAGCCTTTTCACAGATGACCATCCATCCAGGCTGACAATGTACCAGTGAATCCCAAGAAAGCAGTGACAACTACAATATAAACTCAGCTACGGACTCATGCACCAGTATTTCAGACTGGGCTTTGCATATATGTCCTATGCTGAAAGAGCTCTCTCTGAGACACACTGGAGAGAAAAAAGCAGTGAGTCCTGAAGATCAGTAAGCACTCTGAAAATGTTTCTTCTGTTCAGAAGCTTTGCTCACTTTGTCACCTATCCCATTTATTTTAATGCCTTTAATCATGCTGTGAACTGCAGGCTCTCACGTGTCACATTAGCTCTCAGAGAAAAGCTAACAGCTCTAAAAGTAGCACTCAGAAAGCCTGTAGCCTATTTTAAACTGTAGTTCTCTTTCCTCCATGCAGACTTCCCTTCCTCTCAGGTCAAGCTGAAAACTCTTAAAGAACCCTGTTTGTCCGGTGCCCCAGAGCAACATCCCAGCCCTCAGCACCAGTGTTACAGAAATAGCAAAACCCCTTTAAAATACTGCTTTTCCTCCAGGGCCATGGTACGCTTCAATTTCTCAAGCTGTATCTTTCCACAGCCAATACGTCCTGCAGTTATTACTTTGGTATTCTTTAATGTCATCAGCATTTAAAAGCATTTTTTAGTAATGCAGCAGTTTGCAAGATGTGTGTGTCATTTCAATGGCTTGGGACAAGGGAGTCAGGAATTGCCTTAGGTCCTGGGAAAAACAACATGTGTATTCATCCTCCCTTCCTCCCACTGCCCACCACTATGCATCACACCCTTCCCCATCTCACACCCTACCTTTCCCAGTTACCAGAGGCGCCTCGAGCCACCATCGTGGGCACCAAGTGGACTGGCTGGATCACACCAGGGAAACTGTGCTGGCAGTGGGCCCTGCAGGTTGCTCTCATTAGCTGTCTATGGATACTGATCCACTTCTGGTGGCAAGGATGGCTGTATTTGTATAGCACACTCTGGGAAATTGTCATAAACCAAAAGCCACCTTCACATAGCCCCAAACACCAGCTAAGGCTGACTGTATTTCCTCAGCAATAAAATAAAAAAAAAAAGATGGGACAGTGGCCATGAAACACATAAGCAAAGAATCACCCTGAGAGTTTATGCATCTGTGCACAGAGAGTGCCATACAACCAGTGCATTGAGGTAACCAAAAATATTACGTACGAAACAATCAGACGTAGATATTTAGGCACTCCGGGTTTTTATAAGTCACCAGCAAGGGGCTAACCCTTCTTCTGCAACACTTGCAGTGACAGAAAATTCCTCAGTAGTTCTTAGAGGCCCAATATGTGCACAATAAAACATATTTCATAACTGAAGAGCTCTGACCTACCTTGGGGCTGTTTTTCAGGAGCAGGTCATTTGTGACTACATGAATTTTTGCACTGGCGATCTGTTAGGGCTGTACATGATTCTGGGTCCCTTTTAAGACAATATTATCAGATCGTTAACTGAGAAGAAATTTTGTGGGATGAGGACATCTAGTGATATGATATATATTTACATGCATAGCTGTTTCCCTGCAGAGCTGAGCTAGCGAGCTGGTGAGTTACAGAGGATTTGAAGAGTATTAAAAGCATGCAGGTGTGCAGCTGACTTTGCTAGAAAATAGTGTACTCGGGGATTTGATAGGACAGCATCCAAAACAACAGCAGCAATTTAACTACATCATTCTGAACTGAACCCTTTTGAAATTAAATGTTGCAAAGATTTAGTGATTATTGCCACACTTCTCATCTATGGCGATGCCATCTCCAAATCTGGATTTATACTGGGACTAATCACCACCTACACAATTCATGCAGGATGACCATTAAAATCATCACATATTTAGCAGCAAAAGCTTTCCATTGAACTACACAGATGCTCAGCATAGCAGCAACTCTGAAATATAGTGATAGTTCTCTTTTTAAATTCTTTTTTAACTAGTTTTTTTTTTATTCTCTTGAAAGCAAGAATTATTACACCTCAAAATTATAAAAATCAGAGCAGCTATTCTGCATTGTAGCTCACCTGAACTAAGGTTTTATCAGTGAAACACTGGAAATTCAAAACTATAGACAGACAAATACAATAACAATCATAATAGTCATTGTTAGTACATGTTCTTGAACTGAATATTACTTGGAGAAAAAAATGCCATGTATCACCAATGTAAAACTAATACAGCATCAAAGTCATGTGAAACCATTAATAGCTGCATTTATACTATTTCCAGAGTGATATCAAAACATCCGTTTTTTTTCTTAATAAAACAAAGTTATTATGGTAAAATAATAAAATAATTAAGGAAAAGAGTCAGTGAACAATTTATAAGAAAAAAAACCCTTATCGAAGACATTGGTTAAATAAGGACCAATACATTTTTATAGCCATAGAGAAAGTCTACAAAGACATACATTTGCTTGTATATATTTCTTTGGTTTTTTGTAATTTAGGGGCTAAAACCAGCTGCACCAGTAAATCTATAGGTGCATCTTGAACATGCTGACTTGACTCGACTTGCACTGTGGGGGAAACAAGAGTTGTTCATCGAGATTGCTCCCTTTAATGAGATGTACAACAAAGAAAACACCTGCAACTGAGATGGCTTCTGATTTCAGCTTTGTAGATGTATGCATGGGAAAATACCTTCGTAATTCATATTACTAGTATTACAGAAAGAAATTGTGATGAAAAAAATAATCAGAACACCATATTTAGGAAACAGCTCCTGAAAAAGCCACACCACAGAATACCAGAACTTCTGGGAAGGTGTGCTGCACTGTGTGTTGCTACTAGCAAACACCTCTCTAGCCTGGGGATCACTACCTCATACTCTGCTTTGCAGGGCAGACGCATTCTCAGGGTCTTGCCCAAATTCACTCAGGAAGCTCGTGACTGAGTAGGAAATAATAACCATTGAGTCTGGCCAGCCTCTTTATAGTAAGCTGGATTTCTCCTGCACAACTTCAGTTTGGGAAAAAACACCCTGCTAATAGCATACAGTTTTTTGTGAATGTGTTTGCACTAATCTGATAACTGTCCAGGTTACGGTTATGCATGTATGCTACAGGCAAAGACCAATATAAACAAATCTCAAAGTCTCAGGGCATATCCAGAAGCATTAAAACTTCTGTTCAAATCATATTAAGTAATCACATCCCTGACTCTGGAATGAAAGCCAGCCATTTGTACTGGAACAAAACCCAAAACTCAAAATGGACTTTTTTTCAGAATAGCTTATATTGGCAAGTCCTATACATTATGAACATTATAAATCTAGATATTAAAGGATAATATCAGAATTAGTAAAAAGTCGTATCAAGGCAAGAAATTACCTGATATTTACTTTGATAGTTAGCTGATTATTGGTATAGCTACGGACTTACACGGAAGACAGTTCTCAGTATTTCAATGCCAACTCAGCACTTATGATAAGCAGAACACATGGGTGCACTGCTTCAGTCTTCTTCATAAGAATCATAAGCTGGTGGAATATTCCTCACATGTTTTCCAAAACCTCTTAGAAAATCTGTGCAGTAACCACAGTACTGAAACTGCTGTGGTTCTATATTGCCTGATGCAGCTGTGAAAAGCTTTGTTATCCGTTGAACTAGGAAAAAACCCCACTATTATTCATTTCCATTCTTTCCCTTGCTCCCTCTATTTCAATTATTCACACACTTTATACACCTTTCTTTGAGGCTCTGAAGGTGCTGACCCAGAACTGGGAACAGAAGATTTGTGGGAAGGCAAGGCCTCACGGGGCTGAGCTGGTTAGATTGCACAGGGTAGGACACAGCAGAGCACAAAACTGATGCTGTTAGGACAATATGGTAGTATTAATGGCTGAATTTGGGAATAAGTTTGTACTGCATACATTTACCATGATGAAAAAACAAATTAGGTTTTCAATGAGAAGTTATGGAAATGTGAAAACTTTAGAGGTTTTGGGCAATACAGTGAATAAATACAAATCAAATTTTGTTACTGCTTTTAATTACTGTCTTCATATTCCAAATATCTTCTGTTTCTGCTAATAGCAAAATTTTAACTGGAACAGAAATATTTGTTGCACTTTATTCCAAGTCATACACTGAGAGAACTAGGAAATGTATCTTCAGTAGAAATAAAGTCAGATAAAAAGGAAAACCTTCTTTTATCCCATTGCAGACCCCAAAGCAAGTGTTTTTCTCAATTTATGCTACTGGAATTAGCCTGGAGACTGAAGACATCCTTAAAGAAATCAATTGAATTCTGTACTATTGCCTATTGCTGCATTTCCTCAATAATTAATGCTAGTATACAAAGCATATGACAATTTTATATATAGAGAAAATGACTCTAAATTTAGTCTAAAAGACTAAAATTCTTTCCTTTCAGCTGATACAGTCCACTGAAGTTGGCAGCAGCAAGAATACTGAGCAATTTTTAAAGGAAAAGTAATGCTGGGTGCCTTTCAGTCTTATTACCATAAATTATTCTTAAACTCCATTGATTATTGAAATAAAAATTCCATTTCCATTACATATTGACAATTTCTTTCAGGGAGAGGGGAAGTTTCTTTGTCATGCAGAAATTTTTCATTCCAAAGTTTTCTAAACAAAATTGGCATTGACATTGCTGTGATTATTACAGTCAAGCTTCTGATTTTTAATATTTTCAATCTGACAGATTTATTTCTTCTCAAATAAAAAAAAAATCCTTCTTAGAATAAAAATATATAGCTTCCTTATATTTCCTGATTCTGAAAATTACCAGGTGCCAAGCTGTGAACATAAGGAAATTGAAGACCCTTGAGGGTGACCTTAAGAACCACAAAGGTGGGGAATTGTGATATAGTGGTTTAGGCAATTTCATTGCAGCTGCTTGGCGCTAGAAAAATGAGAAATGGGTTTTCTATTACTAAATATAATGAATTCCCTTTCTGTCCTGTCACAAATTGTCAAACTTCATTAATGAGAAGAAAGATGTGGTGCATACATATACAAAGGGTAATATGAATATACATATTTAAAATGGAGAAATGGTGCATATTGCTACAGAATAATTCTTTCTCTGTATCAGATATTGCATAATTCTTTCTAAATAAGATATTTCAAAATTAGCCAACAGCAATGTAACGCAACTTCTGTATCTTCAAAGCAATTTGGTACTATTTGCAAAAAATGGCTACATGTTTTTCAGGTGCATAGATGCAGCTCGGTGGCTGTATTTCAGAATAATATTTAAACCGCATTTAACTTTAAAGCTGTGGGTATCCAATGGAACAAGGCAGCTGTTTTTAGTTAGAATTAGGTTTAAATATCTTGGTGAATCAGCGTATAAAATAGGTCACCATTTCATAATAAAATTACTTGCACTTGTAGTTGTGTTTGCAACTACATTAAATTCAGCATGGCTCAGTCTGATTTTGAGAACACCAATGGCTGTATTATATTCTTTTATGCAATATATGAATAAATGTCCTGTCAGGAAGAAATGCTCAGATTTCACTTGATAATCACTGTAAAATACTCATAAATAACATTTAATTTGGTGTTACAACAATAACAAAACTGAATGAGCCCACCTCATGCAGACTTCAATTTATCCCCAGCCTTAAGCCTAGACTTTTGCTAGTTAGACTGTTCTGGAGATGAAGGAGATGACTGGAATCATCCAGGACCCAACATATGCATATTCCATAGAGCTCTATTAACCCAGCAGATACCCTGAGGGACAATATGAGCTTATGCATATCTTATAGGCAGGATGAGTTCCCCTGCAACCCACAAGACTTTCTGGCATAAGATCCAACTTAAATTTCTCAACTCTATTGAAAAAAAATTACATCTAAACTTTCCAGAATGTAGAAGTAGTATTTAGACATTTAGTAATAGCGAGACTTCTGCAACTCCAGAAATGAAGCATGTTAAATGTTTCAGTGGTCCTTGTTGGTAAGTAAAACATGATGGATTTCTTTTGTAAAAAACTGTACAAAAAAAGGCATGCTAGAAGTCATTGAGCAACTTGAACACATGTAATGTCACAGTAGAAAAAAAAGTGCTTCACAGTAATTCAAAATATCCTACTGATAGGAAACCTGAAACTGCAAGCAGTGAACCAGAGGCAGCAGAGAAGTCTGGAAAAGTTTTTCTTTATTCTTCACTGGGGTAAACCAACAAAGCCCATTTGCAGCCCCAGGTCTTGTATCACTGTATTCTGGTCACGTCCTCTCCTCCAACAGACCCCGCTCACAAAGTACCAGCTCTTGAGGTTTGCTGAAAGTATCTGAAAGTGAGGACTTTTTTTCTTTCTGAGCTGTTCTGCAATCACAGACTCCACAGGAGGTTGTGTCCCTCCCAAACCCCAAAAAGTTTTTTCCCCAGTGCCTCTAACCTCTTTACTCACTACCCAAATCCTCCACAACATTAATTAGATTGATGCTGTATTAGAAAGGATTTTTTTTTCTTGACTTCTCACCAGTTGCCTCAGAAGTGTCAAAGCTACATCAAACCTGATCACTGGATGTGCTCCATGGCCTCCCTCAGGGCTTCTGAGGTCCATCTGTCCTCAGCCTACACATCCAACCTTTCTTCCAGTGGAAACCAAGGCAGAACAGACATAGCAGGGGGTTGTTCAAATGCACCCAGCTGCTAGTTGTGTGCAAAGTCAGCACAGCAGCCTTCCAGTTTAAACATAGCCAAAGGGTTTTTACAAATTACTTATCCCTCAGAAATTTTGCTCTAGTACTTTTCTCTCTGTTATATGCTTAGAGCATTGCTCTGCCCCATTTATGCAGGACATGCTCATTTCTGCTGCTTTCTTAGCAATCGTGAATTTGAAAGACAGTCTAGAAAATCTAGTAAAGATTTAAATTCTGGAAACTAAAACAGAAACAGAATATTTGCATGCAATAATAAATAGGAAATCTAAATTTCAGTTCTGCAGAGAAAGATTATTCCATCTTCCTGAAGTATGCAGGAATCTATTGCTGTTTGTGCCCACACTCCACATTATAATGCTCTTTTAAGCAAAGCAAGCTTAATTATCTAAATAAAACAATAAATTACATTAAAGTATGTATAATGTCAGGTATTTGTCACACATGGATAGTTGTATCGGAGACATCACACAAACAAATGCAGTTACACTGTCTGAGAAAGGAAAGCCCACCCCCTAGTAAATCTAGTTCAAGTCACCAGTAATTCTGCTAAAATTAAGAGAATTTAGAAGTAGTGAAATCAGGATATATTAAGGGTAAAGGATTTATTCTTAGAGTGAATGCCCTTAGGAAACCAAAGATGTCTCACTGTTCATTTTTAAGAGTGGCTGTTGTTTGGTCCTTCTGGTTTTCATATATTCAAGAAATTGGAATTAGTCCTTTTAAGTGAAGATACCAGTGTCACCCAGTGCAGTATCACAAAAAGCAATCAGTCCCATGTAAACATTACTACCTACCAATATCAGGGGAATTGGTTTTACTTACATCTCGATTATAAAGCAGAAGTACAGCAACTGTCTTTCATGCAGTTGTGCACATAAAACCAGAAACATCAGCAGCCACTGTCAGTGGCAAAGGTATTTTCAGACGTGTCTCAGTGTTATCCATAGAGACCTCTAGTGGAGACAGAGCAGCAAGGCTCCGATTTTTTGTGAAACTACGGCATCGGATAGACTTAATACCTTTAGCTGATCGGATAATCCATCAATGCTCTAAACAGATCACTGCTTTTTAGCATTAACGAGTTCAAAAGAGCAGTGAAGGAGAAGCACCAGGTGATGAGCAGAAGTTGGCAGTTTGGGGTGAGCAGGATGGACATCCACTGGTGGTACACCCCTGCGTGCAAGGTGTATCTCCCCAGCAGCTGGGCTCAGATGCTCAGTCTGCCTGGTAGCTGGCCCCTGGATCCCAGTCCCCCCCCATTGCCAGCACCTGGACATAGGAGGCCCCAGGGCCACAGCCCCACTCCAGTTGCTGGTACAGACCACTTCACCAGTATGCATGCATGTGCATGCATGGACACTCAGAGCTGGCCAGGACTGCCCTGGTCCTGCAGTAGCCACATGCTGCAGGTTTCATCCCTAGGGACCTGAAGACTTTATGGGCTCTCCAGCAGCTGGCTGAGACTTTCCTGGTCCCCAGTAGCCCACTCCACTGTGGTCTCACCTTTAGAGACACCCACAGCTCACAGGTCATTTCACCTGCTCCCTGACTGGTCATGTATGACCTGTGTTAGCGCTCACACACTCACTTGCACGCCCATGCTCACTCCAGCTGCCGGCACCAGGGGAGCACACACCCCTGTGGCCCGTGGCCCTGTTCCAGGGGCTGGCACTTGGTTTCAGTCACTCTGGTCTCTCCAGTAGCTGGCACCCAGGCACAGGGGCAACTCTGACCAGTGGTCTGGCTACAGTCACTGCCACCCAGACTGCACCTCCGTCACACCCCCACATGGAGAGTCCCTCATCCAGAAAAAGTGTTAGAAAGGGATTTAATAAGAAGACAGGACAGACTGCACTGATCAGGTGCAGGTCATGGCCAGACAAGTGTACATGCAACCAGCCCTTTTATTCTCTTTTGTCTCTGTTTCCCCACACTTGTTCCTCCCCAAATCATCTACATCCCTCACTTGCCTCATCTTTGGTTTCCCCCTAAGCACCCCATAATCAGTCCTGTGCAATCTCCAAATGCTCTTGCCTTGCATCCCATAATGTGTGTCCCATTTCCCTAGGCAGCAACCTCCCTCAGTCCAAAAGGTGCTCCAGGGTTGACTCATGTGAGGGGTGTCACACCTGGGACACTAGGGCTGAGGCTTTCCTGGGTCAGCTCTGGGAGGGACCAGACAGGGTATCCCCTTCTCTGAATCAGCAGTTTGGGTTCCTGTCTGCCTTTGTGCTCCTCTGGGCTTGTGGAGATGAGTTTTTTATGGGCTGATGGCTCCCATGATGGGCCTGGGAGCAACGGGGCAGGGTATTATTTGGGCTCCTCCCACACACCATTGTCTCCCTCTGCTCCTCTGTGGGTGTGCACAGGAGCTTTTATCGCCTAACCTAAAGGACATTTATACTTTGATTATACTTAGGATGACTTATAAATATAAAGTCTCATTAAAGTCCTTTTTAGAAATATCAAAATAGGTGTTGTCAGAATTCCCTTCACTTTTTTTCAAAAGTATCTACATAAACATCAAATAAAAGTTTATGTTGAATTCGTTAAAAGCAAAAATCAACTTTAGTTAAAGTATACCAGATTTCCTAAATGGAGTATTTTGCTTATTTCAAAATACCCTGTTCAAAACAAATACCTTGTTTGGAACTCATCAGATATGCAAATCTGAAAAAAATCCAAACATTTATACCCATTTTTCCCCTCTTTTTCCTTGATTTTTTTTTCCATTCAAGCAAGTAAACCAAGAGGAGACCTTGCAACATTCCCTATCTTGGGCGTTGATCCATCTTGGCTGCATGATGTCCTTTAGCAACAATAAGGCTCCCTATTGGGAAACCAGGACTGAAACCCCACGCCCTGTAAGGGCAGCTCAGGCTCCATCAGCCAGACCATCCCTATCAGGTACAACTACTTCTGTGGGGTAGCAGACAAATAAAGGGCAGCTCCTGAGCTACTACGATCTATTCAGTGAGTTTTAATAAATTGGCTTTCCAGTTTGAATATCCTTTTCCAGTTATACAAAACTGAATACAAGAAAGGAAGACCATAAGCATTTCTCTACTGCTACACTTAAATGTGTATCTTGGTATTTTTAGAAAGTAGAGAGCTTTCTAGGAATTGGCATATATTTATGCATACTTGTATCGTGCACTATAATCCTATGAACAGCTCAAAGGTCATCTCCAAATGATCTTACAGACTACATCTTCCACTTGGAAACAGAAGCACAGTGAGAAATAACATTGCTTTACTATAAAGAGAACATGTTGGGACAGCCTGAAGCAATAAACTCCCCTCCTCCCTGTAAATAACAATGGTGCCAACTTAGTAATAACTATTATGAACATTAACATGAGAATGTACAGAACAGTTTTGCATAAGATTCAAAGGTAAAAATTCAATAAATAATTTACACTTATTTAAATTTACACTTATTTAAATAATCTACACTTATTTAAATTGTATTTCTTGTTTCCTAAGGACACAACATATCTTGAGTAACACTGACAGATGACAAATTGTCTCCATAGAGTTGTGGAAACAATGTTCTGTAAGGCACTGTTCACTACAGCAAAATTAGTTCTTAAGGTAAAAGTCAATGTGCACTTTTTCTTTTTGTCAAAGTTCTCACATTAAACCAACCCAGTCCAACATAGTTAAAAATGGAGCAAGTAGTGTAAATCCAGAATTACAAGTATTAAAGAAATTTTCTATCAATAGTGTTCCCAAAGGACAAGCACAGAAGACTGATTTTATTTTCTGTGGATTTTCATAGTGGTAAAGATTTAACTTATTTTCATCAAAGTATGACATGACACTGGGATACCACAAACAACAATTCTGCACTATAGAAATCACGTCACATAACTAATAAACTACCTCAGAACTGCCAGGCTGTAGCTCATTTTAGCTGGTATGATAGAGAAACATACAGGGACTTTTAACAGAATGGGATCTTACTAACAGTTAAATGTTGCACAGACCCTGTTCCAGATTTTTATTTATTTAAAATTGTTATTACATAGTGGTGCATTTCACTGACCAGCTATCACAAACTCACCCCCAGATTACCTTCAGACTCTGTAACAGCTTTCCTCCACTGCCTCACCTTAGCATGGGGGACTTCTTCAAGACCTGGGGTTATTTCAGCTGACCAATAGTGGATGTTCTTAGCTGCACCAAGAGTATAAAATCATCTTTTTCGAGTGAGAGGCAGTGAGTGGGAAGAATTAAAGTAGTTTCTTATAGGAACAGTCAGCCTCAGGAGCAACAAGATTGATGGCCGGTATTAACAGTAAAGATAGACCCAAGGCAGGGTGCCCAGCATTATACAACTTGCATGACATGCATTTCGTAGCTCTGTCCCAAAGGCCACCTGAGATCTCATATATCTTGCTGTGCTGTGGCTAGACAGCTGCAGTTTTTCTCTTACCACACACACAATGGGCCAAGTTTTTGAAAAGGCGATATTTTGTATTTCTTTGCTTGCATTGTCCCATAAAAGAAGCCCAGGAGGCAGTCAAAATTTCTGGCTGGGAGACAGTGGAGAGAGAATGTGGAGAAACTGGCAACACTGTCGAAAACATCCCAGGTTTACCTATGCCACAGGCTAATACTTAAGAGAACAGGCAGAAGCACTGTATTCCTTCAATACCAGGTACATACATTAAACAGCCTATTCTAGTAGGTGACCCTGCAAGACCTCAAGGTTGGGCAGGGGTTGTAGTTTGTTTTTAAAAATGAGTGTTATACCACTCAGGAATAATTAGAGTCCTATCTGTGTTTATTTTCTGTGATCCTAAAACATAACCTGTCCCTGAGAAACCTGGTGCTAGGCAACTTCTTTTTACTTGCCTCCTGATAATGAATTACGCTCACCTGAGGAGACAGCAAACAATTACTTATTGTTGGTCATGCAGAAAAAGCCTGAAAAATGCAATGAAGTTACTACAAAATGTAACACACACACATACATCTACTGAATTATATGTTTGTGTTATCACAGTACTTCAATAAGCCCTAATCATGAACCATGACAAGCCACTACAATCAGTATGATATAAATGAAAAAAATTACACTCTTCCAGTACAATTACTCTGAGAAACGTCTCAAAAGTAGAATGCAACAAGTCCTTATAAGCACCTTCCCCACAGCTTAAATTATAGAAGTACAATTTTGCTGCACTTGTAAAATTATGTTGATGTAGTTTTTAGTTGTCAAATATGAAAATGGTGAGGAACTGGATTATGGTATGTACAAGAAACTGTGGGCAACTGAGGCAGCCCCCAAGAATTTATGATTATTCTACATCTAAAAAGCAAGTAGGAGTATTTCACTGTGTAGTATTGACACGTCTTTGTTTTATGTCCCAGAAGATGGCAGCAGTCCCACAGTATTTCATGGATTTAGAGCTGATGTTTGCTCTCAAGCCTGGTTGTGCTTTTTTATAGCTAACTTTCTCTAACCACTATAGAAGTAAATATTCCTTTTCATCACTTTGCTGCTAACATACAGTTTGTACCTGACAATTTACCACCTATTCACAGTTTTCAAAATTTATTTTAAATGAAGCTAAAATGAAACTAAACCCACTTGTTTTAAAACACTTTCTTAATGGCCTTCTAAAAAGACGTGCAATACTATTTATTTACTATTTACTGACACTGAGGAGATATTTAAAAATATTAAAACTCTATGCTCAGCTTAAGCATTAAATTCTGTTTCTCCAGCTCTTCCATAGAGGTTTAATAGATATTTTCTCCAATTTGCAGCAAGAGAGTAGGCACTTTGTTTAAACAAAGCTGGTTGCTTATTTTTGTTTAAGCAGGATTTAGTTTAGATTAACCCAATATCTGTATTAAAGCAATTACACTTTTCATGTCATGAAGGAAGGAATAAAGTGTTCATACCACTTATGACCTGTAACTAATAATGGCAATCTTAGCACTGCTTATCTTTCACCACTGCTAAATGACATGCACGGAACGCTATAGAAGAAAAGTGCAATCTCATGACAATCTGCCATCCTGAAATGCCCTGCTAAGAGGCCAGACTGACAACAGAAACTGATGAAACCCAGGACACTAAATCCACATCGGAGATTAGAACTGCTAACTTTATATTCTTTCATCATTTTTAGGACCACATCTAGGATCTCTTCTAAAAAATTTGTTCCTTGGTTTCATAAGGAGCCTTCAGCACATCTTGGAACACTCTAGGCGTTCAAAACTGAGAAAGACTCCTAGCACACCCTGAAAATTATCTGTAAGAAGTGCATAAAACCAAAAAAGTGAAGAAAAAGGTGGAAACAGACAACATAATTACCCGAAAACTCAGTCTTTACTAACTACCAACTATGAAGAAGTCAGATAGAAATGGTTGCCATTTTTAGTGTGTAAAAATGGATTCTCACAATGTTTTCTTCATATAGATTAAATATTTTAGAGCTTAGAATTTCAGTTTTCAAGGATCTTTTGATTATTTAAGGAAAGTTCTGGCCTAAATAAGTGCAGAGAAATGTTTAAAAAATATGTGCCAAACAAAGGTTTAAAAAAAGGTGTAAGGCGACCTCTGCTATGCTCTGGCATCACAGAATTTGTAGGCAACTTGTTACATTGGGGGTCTGACTGGCAATTTTGAAAGCTTGAACTTGGCAATGAATGAAGCAACCTGAACTTATGTTTGAGACTGAAACCAGAACTTTGGGGTTTATGGTATTTATCACATTTTTCTTTGAATCAGCTTCATTTAGAGAACTTGAAGTGAATACGAAACAACTGATCAAAATCTAACAGACCTTAATGCTTGCTTTCAGTTTCTCCATTTCATAACTTCCCATAATACTCCCTAAGCACACCTTTGAGAGCCCTGATTCCTAAAATCTATACTAGATGTGAGGTACACTAAAAATCAATGTGACTTCCTTCCTAGAACTATATTATTTCCCTTAAATGAACTGGCATCACTGAAAAGTGACAAAACATACTCTCCTTGAAACACATTTTACAACAAGGCTTTCAAACAAATATAAGTAGGAATTTTTGTGCGTAGTTCAAGTACACCAGAAAACAAACATCTGCCAGTGCTGGATCTGCTCCTTGCCCATCAGGGAAGTTTTAGGGAAGGATTGGGACCGCATGCCTGGGAGAAATGGAGAAATGCAGAATTAAGACAGAGGAGGGGAAGGGAGGGGAGGCGAGGCGAGGGGAGGCAAGGAGAGAGGGTAGAATTAACCCTTCCAAAATGACCAAACTGGAAGCTTGAACCAAAACACCCCATGGCTGAGACGCAGTTGCACAGTGCCTATGAACCCTTTACTTAGCCTTTTCTACTTTTAAAAGCATGGCCCTAAAACCTTTAGGATGATTTCTGATTAAAGAAATATTTCCATTTTGGCAATGTGTTTGGTATAGCTGAAATATAAAATGAAAGTAAAATAAACACAATATCAAAGAAGCCCAATGTCATCAGAATCTTGTTCCAGCAATACATAACGATACCTCAGCTCAGGCTTCCACCTACACTCTGGTCATTCAATAGATGTATGAATACACAAATATATGTGTTTTTATTTGTGTTTATGTGTTAGTTATAAAAATGTGGGGCTTGGGTTGTTGGCTATCCAGGATGTTTTAAGTACCTTTAAGAGTCTATAAGATTCATCTTTCAACATTATTTTAAAATCTAATTACAGAATATCCATATTGTTGTATCTTTGTGAATCCAAATAAATGTAGATGTAAAGAAGCAAAGAAAGCTTATGTTCTGTACTTAAAATTGCTCTGGGGTAAGTTATTACCCTGCTATGAAACTTTTAACTTTTTTAACACATTTAATATTAATTTTAACAGTTCTCCCTTCTCGCCCAATCACTGCTGAGTTACCAAAGCAAGTCCAAAGGACAAGTGGCAAGAAGAAAAAGGAAGTGATCATCCCCTATTAGTTGCTGAGATGGGTCCATCTTTATGAATAGAATTTATGTTTGAAGAAGATACATGACAGTTACCTTCAGTCTTTCTCATTCACAAAGCATAAATATTTGGTCATTTTATAATCAGTCAGGAAAATTCCTGTAATCCGTTTTAAAATCACCTAGCACTAAAATTTTCAAATATTATTTTTGACACAGAGAAATATTTGGCAGTTAGATCATAACAATCTTACTTTCTTATCACTTAGAAATGTCGACATCCTCATACATTAAAGTTTTATGTCACTAATTGGTATGATTAAAATATCATAGTCAGGTTGCTTAATATGAAATGTCAGTGTGAGCCACATTAATCATATATTCTCAGACTTAAAGTCACATAGAAGGATTTATTCTGACCTGATTAGTCTGAAATTAATTCTATATTGAAGGTACCTTGCAAGTGATTTATCTACAATAGAGCAGGGTAATGCTTCTACTTGGAATCAGAGGGATATGATGGGGATGCAGATCAATTTTAACAACTAAAATGTTAATTTTAACACATGAAAGTCATTATACTATTTCCAAGCAGAGATGTCATGGAAGTAATGGGCAAAATATCTTTAACATTGTGAAGGCACATAGACGTTGTTCTTGTATCATGTTTCCTTTGACAGCAAAGTCAGCTTATGAAGTTCCTGCTCCTCAGTCCTCTCAGCCCTGTCTCTCCTGGCTCCTGCAGAAGCCCTTTCCCTACCAAATGTGCTGGTACAACTTTTATGGAGCACTTTGTCATTGCAATGATCTCCATTAAAATAATCAGTCCTCAAAAGCAAAAGTGTTATTTCAAGCTGGCCTTTTCACCAGTGCAAATTAGGGACAGCAAGAGACAGCATACAAACAGGTACCATGGGAAAATTAGGTATCTCTAAAAATTACTTTGCTGCAAAACAAAGCACGTCATGTAGCTCAATCTAATGGGTCATATTACTTTATCAATGAGAAACAGAAACAGCTTTCACAGTCTGTTTTCTCAGGGAATAGCTCCAATGAAGCCAACATAGTTGAACTGGTGTGAAAATGGAGTGATTTAAAAATCATGTAAGATTAGCTCCTAAATGAGATCGTAATGAAGGTGCTTTAGCTTAATTTTCTCAGACAGTATGCTCAGCTGTAGCCCTGTGCAAGGGCAAAATCAGGTCCTCGAGAGATGTTGTGTAAGCATGTTCTGGCCCCGTGTGCCTGTGGTTCAACAGGACAGGTCTCTGCCCTCTGCCAATGTCAGCCAGGAGAGCTACGCAGCTGCAAATGGGGGAACAACTGTGGTGATTCTGCAAGCAGAGATTTCTAGGCACTGAAGACACCTCTTGAAACCTTGCTAGCATCCCATAAAAGATTGAGTTGGAGGGCACTGACACAGTGCCTTATTCCTCCCACACTGCAGACTGAATGCATGATCTCAACTTTGCTCTCAAGTGAAAGCCAGGTTAGTACTGCATGCATCTATTGCATACCTTTATTTCCACAAGTAAATAAAAGAGAGTTATGAAGTTATATGTTTCATATTATGGATATGGTTTTGAGGAACCTTCTGCGAAGAGACAGTTTCACAGGAGCTGCTGTGGGGTTTGGTCACCATGGTCCTGCACCCCTTTTCTCTGCCGTGTTTTCACACTGCCTCCTTGATGAGTCCAGCACTGAGCAGCTTGCAATGACCCATTCGAGATCACTAACCCAGCAGAAAACAATTCATTATTCTCTGTAGCTAGATTTACAGTACTTAGAGATGGAAAATAATTGAAATATGCTTCAAAGCTTCAAGAACAATATTCACAGTTCCATCTCATCCATACCAGAAATCTAATTTTAAGAGAACAACCCATTGCCCTACCTGATTTTACTTGTTGATACGCTGCATTCCATAGCACATGCAGAAACAGAGGACTGTTGTGAATACATGATCTCTTCATAACCAAAACCCCTCAAATTAAACAGTTAATTTTTCAGCTTAACTGCAAACTTCATCACTTGTCTTAGACTTTATTCCCAAACACTGATAAAATCATTAAGCAGCAGAGGCTGAAGAACTGGTCTCTGCAGGGTGTCATGAGAAACACAATCACTCAGTAATGATTTCTTATTTATAATTACTATTGGGACTTGTCACTTAATCAGTCCTAAATTCATTAGTGCCATGGGTGATTTTGTATCACTCTCGATAATTGATCAAGATGCCATGCAACACTAAGTCAAATGCCTTACAGGAAAGTCTGCTACATCAAAAATATTTCCTTTATCAATGAAACTTGCAACTTCATCAAGAAGTGACTCCACAAGCAGCCATCTACGACTTTGTCCAGGATCAATGTCACAGCTGATGGTCTAATAATTTTTTGTATTATCTTATTCAATCTTGTTGATTGTTGGTGCAATGCTAGCTTTCTGGCAGCTGAGGAAGCTTCTTGGCCAGCTGTTGGGTGAAGCCCTTCTGGAAATGCTGGTTTAAAAATCTTTGTCTTTATTCATCACCGCATTCTGAGTGGCATTTTGGTTAGAACATCATTCTTCAACAGGAATACATCATCTGTTTGCTTTTTCCCAAATGCAGAACATAAGGGGGAAATCCAAGCTTCTGAATTGTTCTTGAGAACTCCACAATACCTACCTAATGATAAGGCAAGACTACTGGTACTTTAAAATTTTTTTAATCCTTAGAAGTTTCTTTGCATTGTCCTTAATACTTCTGACGGGGGGGTTTTGCTTATCAATTTTGTATCCTTCTTTGCATATACCTTACGGCTTTTGGTATAAGTGTACAAATATTTTCATTTGAATATTGTTGGTTGTCCTGTGGATAAGCTTATGATAGCTGCTGCTTAACATCAGCCTTACCTGAAGGTAGAAATAGGCCAACCAAAGCATTTTTAATTAGCATGGTGGTGGCAGAGGCTTAAGCATTAGACTGTGGTTTCAGAACCTCTTGTTTTTCTTGGAGAATTGTCTGCTTTTTTAACATGGGATCTTCTGAAAAATGCTTCATGCCAAGCATTTATTTATGTGTATGTGCATCTAGCTTTCCTTCCTCATTATCCCTATTAATATTTGAACCTATAGTTCAGTTTCTACTCAGTTTGCCAGTGGTAAGATGTCCCTAAATCACCAACAAATTAATGAAAAATCAACAGCCAAGATAAAGGAAAATTAGCTGTAGGGGAGACTGCCATCATCATCTCATGCCTCAGAAGATCTATGTGGGACAGTGGTATTATATTTGCCACAGCTCTGAGCAGAGCTACTGCTAGCTTACATGCATTGTCAGACACAGATTTGGGGGAAACTAGGCTTCCTTATTTCTTGTAGTCATGCATGAAAACTATATAGTTTGTTCAAAAAATATTTCTCCTACTTGGTTTGATCATAATTGCTTTAAAAATTGTGAACTGGCGATGAAAAGCGCTTAGAATTTCTGTTGCCCCCTGCCATGTTTGTTAGGAAGTTGCTAATTTAACCCAGGCAAATAGGTTATTTTAGCTAAACTAAGATATGCATGTAATAAACACTTTTGTAAAATAAGCCAGATGAATCACCCTCAAGAAGTGCCTTTCTCTTGCCTGAATATTAAGGAAGCTTAGACAGTTAGCTCAGATCAGACACCTAATTTTTTGGAAAGCTAAAATGAGTGAGATTAATCTAGGCAAAAATCCTGGACTGGATCACTGGAAAGTCCATTGTACGTGTCTGCTTACTTTAGCCTAATCACAAAACTGTCAAAACCTTAAGATGGACCAAATTGTTACCCACAGTCCCTCTGCCCCTCTACTAACATTAGGTTTAATAGCTAAATAATTGTTAGGCCTGAATCTAATAGCAGGTGCCCCCCATCTCACGATTTATGAAATCTTACAGATCAATCAGTCCTATACCATCCATCACTATCAGTATGCAGAGAAGCTCCATAAAAAAATAGAGAAAACGATCCTAGCATGCAGGGTAGTGCTCCATGAGCTCTAAAACATGATAGATGTTTCTTTGACAATGTAATTCAGGCAAGAGTTAAAAGACATGGACTGGAAATAAAGGGCAGAGGACAAAAATCAATGGAAGCTGGTGTGGCTCCTTTCTCTATAGAGTATGTGCTATAGTGAAAAAAACTATTCCGTTATTTGGGTAAAAGACATAACTTGATCCAATAAGTTCTCTACCAGAAAACATATATGGGCCGGAACATACAGGCTGTGAGATTTTACTTATCCCTGACCATAAACAAGAGTTGCTATATATGCAGTAAACAGTATAATGGTATAGTAGACTAGTAGTAGCCTTGTGTATATATATGTGTCATTCAAAATGGGCATACAGTAATAATGTCAACTGGACTATGTCCAAAAAAAGTTGTTCTTTCTGTAAACCCAGGAGGGCAAATCTTATAGTTTCCAATTATGTAAAAGTATCAGATTGTGGGACTTTCACCTTCCAGAGTCAATTATGGATTTCCAGTGGAAAAACTAAAATGACTTATAAAACTAAGAAGACTTATGGAAACATTTTAGTTGATTAGATTATATAGTACCAAGAATTAATCGGATACCTAAGTATGCATTATTTCCACTGTTGTACATTGACGTGTGAAACTGGGCCCAAAAATTCCAAAGGGGTCCTTGGATGCCTCCAGAGGAGTGCAACAAAGAGGGTGAAATGGGTGGAAGGCACGTCCTATGAGGAGTGACTGAAGACACCAAGGCTTTTGTCTCATTTGGAGAGAAGGAGGCTGAGGGGCAACCTTACTGCTCTCTCCAGATTGCTGAGGAGGGGAAGGAGAGAGGGAGGTGCTGAGCTCTTCTCCCTGGGATCCAGTGCCAGGATGGATGGGAATGGCTCCAAGCTGCATCCCTCAGAGGAGATGCAGGCTTGACAGGAGGAAACATTTCTGCATCAAGAGAGGTTCATCTTGAGTGTGCTCACCAGGCACATGGAGGACAATCAGGGGATCAGGCCCAGTCAGCATGGGTTCACGAAAGGCAGGTCTTGCCTAACCAACCTGATTTCCTTCTATGACCAGGTGACCCGTCTGGTAGATGAGGGAAAGGCTGTGGATGTTGTCTACCTGGACTTCAGCAAAGCCTTCGACACAGTCTCCCATAGCATTCTGCTGGAGAAGCTGGCAGTTCATGGCCTAGATGGATGTGCTCTTCACTGGGTTAAAAACTGGCTGGATGGCTGAGCCCAGAGAGTCGTGGTGAATGGAGCTAAATCCAGTTGGCGGCCGGTCACAACCGGTGTCCCCCAGGGCTCCATTCTAGGGCCGGTCTTGTTTACTATCTTTATCAATGACCTGGATGAGGGGATTGAGTGTGCCCTCAGTAAATTTGCAGACGACACCAAACTGGGTGGGAGTGTTGATCTACTCAAGGGGAGGAAGGCTCTGCAGAGAGACCTGGACAGGCTGTATCGATGGGCCGAGGCCAATTGTATGAGGTTCAACAAGGCCAAGTGCCGGGTCCTGCACTTTGGTCACAACAACCCCATGCAGCGCTACAGGCTTGGGGAAGAGTGGCTGGAAAGCTGCCTGGCGGAGAAAGACCTGGGGGTACTGGTTGACAGCCGGCTGAATATGAGCCAGCAGTGTGCCCAGGTGGCCAAGAAGGCCAATGGCATCCTGGCCTGTATCAGGAATAGTGTGGCCAGCAGGAGTAGGGAAGTGATCGTGCCCCTGTACTCGGTGCTGATGAGGCCACACCTCGAATACTGTGTTCAGTTTTGGGCCCCTCACTACAAGAAAGACGTTGCGTTGCTGGAACATGTCCAGAGGAGAGCAACCAAGCTGGTGAGGGGTCTGGAGCACAAGTCTTACAAGGAACGGCTGAGGGAACTGGGGTTGTTTAGTCTGGAGAAGAGGAGGCTGAGGGGAGACCTGATCGCCCTCTACAACTACCTGACAGGAGGCTGTAGCGAGGTGGGGGTTGGTCTCTTCTCCCTGGTAACAGATGATAGGACGAGGGGGAATGGTTTGAAGCTGCGCCAGGGCAGGTTTAGGCTAGACATTAGGAAAAACTTCTTCACCGAAAGGGTTGTCAGGCTCTGGAATGGGCTGCCCAGGGAGGTGGTGGAGTCCTCATCCCTGGAGGTATTTAAAAGAAGGATAGATGAGGTGCTTAGGGACATGGTTTAGTGGTGGGATGGCAGTGCTAGGTTAACGGTTGGACTCGATGATCTTAAAGGTCTTTTCCAACCGAGGTGATTCTATGATACTCAAACACTGGAAAAGGCATCCTCGAGAGGTGGTCAAAGTCCGATGCCAGTCAGTGTTGATTCACATGCTTTACCTTTTGGCCAGCACTGAAGTGGTCAGGCAGTTGGACTCCCATCATTGCTTTAGGTCCCTTCCAGCTCAACTCAACTCTTCGATTTAGTTCAATGTGATTCCTCTTCCTCCTCCTTCTTTCCCTACAAGGACATGCTGAGGAAATCTCTGAGGATGTTTCTTGCCAGCCCTGCACTAACAGAAGGTATTGAATGGCTGATCATGTCTCAGCCTAGGCATTGGTTCTGTCACCTTGTGGGAAGCAGGCTTCCTGGAGAGGCGGTCGATGCCCCAAGCCTGTCAGTGTTTCAGAGGCCTTGGGACAACGCATCCTTACTAGCATGCTTTCACTTTTGATCGGCCCTGAAGCGGTGAGGCAGTTGGACTAGCTGGTCGTTGTAGGTCTCTTGCAGCTGAACGATGCTATTCTCTTCTCTTCTTCTTCTTCCTAGGTCCTCCTTTCCCTACCAGGACATGCTGAGGAAATCTCTGAGGATGTTTCTTCCCAGCCATGCACTAGCAAAAGGCATTGGACAGGTAAGCATGTCCCATCCGAGGCGTTGGCTCTGGCACCTTGTGGGAAGGAGGCACGTACCTTCTGATGGGGGTGAGAGCTGGGGATCGTCTTGAGAGAATTGAACCACCTACCCGAGCAAAGTTGCAAAAAGCATGTGGGCACTGGGGTTTTGGAAAGTCGTCTGCATTCATCCAGTTGAGCTGGGTTTCAGGAGGATGGCAAGAAAGCACATCTGTGACACTAGCGAGGCTCAATGATCAAGCCCTCTGTATGAAGCTGGACATGCTCAGGAACTACAGGGGTGCACACCTTTTGGATGGGAGCAAGAGCTCTTCATTTCCCTCAGGATTTCTTTCTTCTCTGGTTGGTTTCCCCTCCCACCCCCACCCCCACCGCGGAGGCAATTTGAGCAATGCCTGAGCTGTTTCCCTTGGCAAAACCTGCTAAAAGGAAAGAGCCAGAGAAGAGTCGTCCTCCATCAGAGCCAAGGTGCATCTGGCCCAAAGCTCTGTCTCCCAAGGGGCCAGCCAGAACTCTCTAAAGGAGAGGCCATGAGCAGTGCAGGTCTAGTTCTGCCAGGGTCCTGGGGGTGCTCCTAGGCATCGATGGCTGGGACGGGCCTCCCCTGGGAGCCCGAGCCGCACCGTCTCCTGCCAAGGGCCCAGGGGGCTGGGTGTCTCAGCTCAGCCTGGGGCCTTCAGTCCTTCCCTGAGCCATGGTGTAGGTGTGCCCATCTCTGCCCCTTCTCTCCTGGATGGGCCTGGCCCCTGCACTGCAGAGAGCTGCTCTCCTGCATGGACCCCTCAGAGCTAGGTCATAGCTCGGCATGCAGCGCTGTAGGCATAACATAGCATCCCTGTTCTCTTCTCGTCTGTTTACTTCCATTCCCTGCTCTCTACCGGGAGAGTCTTCTTTTCCTGAAATGCCAGGGGGGTTTCAGCTCCAAAAGCACATTCAAGGAGACAAATCAGAAAGGTTACAAGTGGCAACAGGGTTTCAGGAGTAGCTTTTATTTGATGTCATTTGCCGTCGGCTTGT